>PVIR01025891.1:0-24557 GCA_004026965.1 Petromus typicus | reverse complement strand
CTGAGCTAACTCCCCAGCCCCCCTGTTTGTAGTTTTTAACCTTAAACATTTCCATCCCAAGCCTCCCGTTTTCATCAGTTACAGTTTAGTTTTTCTTACCTGTTTTGGTACTTGTTCTATTAAGAGATAAGTCTCTGGATTTGTCTGCCTTTCACTCAAATTTTGGGGGAGAAATTTAACTTATGATCCAGTTCTCTGAGAGATTGGAGTTGCTGATTTTTCAGCCTTATTTTTCTCTTTGGGTAGAAAGACATGACAGCTTCTAAGCTTCTAACATCTTGGACCAGGAACCGGATATGCAGGCATTTCTGTCACATACTCTATCTTCCCTTCTGTTTCTACAAATTGCTTCTGTTTTTGCTGAAGGAAACCTCTTTCTAGAGACTAACTTTAATTCTTTTTCTACTACTCTAGAATAGCACTCAGGCAAATTTCCTTTTTTCTTTCACATTACAATATCCCCCCCTTTACACCAGCCATTTTTACCAGTATTAAAAAATATTGTAACAGTTCCCTTCTTAGTAAAATACAAAGAAAGCAAATAACCAAACTCTAAATATAAGAGTTTAAATCAAACTCTTATATTAAGACTCAAAATATAAGAGTTTAATTTGATCACAAATGCTAAGCACTCTATTTACATCTTCTCCTTTACCACAAAAACATTCTCCAAAAGATTTATCAGTGCTTTCTGCCTCTAATACTCATAGAAAATGCTTTTGTTAGTAGTAGTGGAGCCTTTCCTGATGTGAGATTCAATATTTGGTGCTCATTTTTAATCATATCTGACTTGTCAAAAGCACTGGACAATGCTAACCACTGTTTTTCTTGAAATAATTTTATCAGTTTGCTGCTGAGAATCCTTCCTTGTAATGGCTTCCTCTTAACTTGCCTTTGTCTCTTTTTGGTCTAATTTAAATATTCTTTTTTTACTTTTCTGGCTTTTAAATTTTGATGTGGTCCATGGCTCACTCTTTAGATAGGTTTTTTTTTTTTAATCTGAATTCATCCTTCCATGACCTTATCAAGTGTGCTGATCTTAAGTATCCATTTATATGCCGTCATTCCTCTGCTAGAGCCTAGATAGTTACTTAGTGAATCAATTTCTTAACCAGGATCACAACTGGACTGTATTTCCTAGCCTTCCCTGCCTTTAGATATAGCTGTTGATTGAATTTTAGGCAAAGGGATGTGAGAAGTGATGCGTATCATTTCCAGGTCAAGCCCATAGTCCTCTCTGACCCCTGCTCTTGAGTCCCCTCCTCTCCTGTCTGCTGGCTGGCTGCACAGGACTCTGGAGGTTAAGTCACACCTGGAGGAGGACAGATCCCTGAGTGATCAGGCAAAGGTTGTCCACCAACCGAGAACATCAGTCTGAGCGGCGGCTGTGCCAAGCCACTGTGACTGGGGGGAGTGGTCTTAACTAAGATCAGAACACTGCTGGAAATGGATGTTGCTGTAGAACTAAAATACATGGTGTGTTTCATTGGTTGGGTGTCAGGAAGCAAGAACACTAATAGTAGAAGCAGGCATGATGGTGTCTGTGTAGAGAAGTGAAAAACATCTGGTTAAAACATTTCCTGTGACATGAGAGGCATTTGTTGCCAATGAATGTGTACCCCTAGGAAAAGAGTTAGAAAATAAAACTCTAGTACTGTCTGTTGGTGGTTACTGGCTGTGTTTGAGAGGGTCCTAAAAGTAAAAGGTGAACTTCGGAAAGAGCCAGAAGAATCAGCTGCTTTATGGAAGAATGAAAAGCGCAGAAAGAACCTAGAAATTCATATGGAATAGAGAACCAGTGCTGATTCTAGATGGTGAGAGTTTAGATTAAACAAGGCTGGGTGGGTCATAGACCCGTTATGAGTAAACCCTCTGGCAAAGACCAGGTGAGGAATGTGAAGTTGCACCACAGGCTTGTCATTCCAGCCAGTTTCAGGTTGGACCCTGTTTACAGGAGAGGGTGAAGCCAGGGTCAAGGATACCAAGTTGTGGATCAGCTTGGGAAGTATGTTCAGAGAAGCAGCCTGGTGAAGGCATCGAGTGGGAACAGATAGACTTGCAGCATGCTGAGAAGTTATGCCGCCAAGACTCAGGCTGTAAGTCCAGACTGAAAAGCCTGGGTGTGGTCAAGCCCCAACACCATGTCCAGAGGGAGTGGATTGAGAGGGCTGAGTAGACACAAGGACGTATATACGTACAGCACCACTTTGGTTATTGCCAAACAGCAGTGGGCATCCTTCCCAGAAAGGACAGCACAAACAGGGCGGCATCAAGGAATTTCTCATGTTGGCCAAAGGGTCATTACTGTGCCCAGCCAGCAAGATCTCGGGAACCATAACATTCTTCCCTTCTCCTTTTTTGAGTCGATGGCTTCTCTGTGGGAACTTGTTTCAGATTTTTCTATGAAATGACTGTGAGTATGAGGAAAGGCAGTTGGCTTATTTACTGGTCGGTAACTGCGTAAATTATGAGGAGCCACATTCAGCCGCAAGGGTAAAGGCCGGACGTACCCGTGGTGTCTGGGCTTGATTCAGGCAGTGAAGGGGACTTGAGATTGGGGTCTCATTTCCTGACCCAGCCTGTAAAATTTTCCAACTTGCACTAAAATTCAGACTTAAGATGTTACTAGATCTGCCTCACTTAGTTAGTTCTCTGACTTTGGCTTTTCTGTTTTCTTGATTCATTCTATTTTGATTGCACTGTCTTCTGTGCTGTGAATCACACACGCCAAGATCACTTGTACCTCAGGGCCTGGGCACTTGCTGCCTGCACATCTTTATGAGTTCTGATATCTATAAAGTCCCCTCCTAGATTTCCTTTGGACCTGCCATCTTGTGCAGCCTAACAAATTCTGCACCTGTTAAGCCCTCAAGAAATATTTGTGAAATACTGAATAAATAGTTGATGCCTTTGATATGTTTGGAAGTTCTTAGCATCTGTTCTGATATGCCACAGTGTCACAGGGACGCGTGATGGATCCTAGTGTGGCTACTCTTACTCCTTCGCACTGGGCATCTGCTTGCTATCATTCTGGAGATTCGACAGTTTCCTTTATGTTTCTGGATTCTTTATGTCTGAAATCATTTTGGATATTTGCTTCATTTCCTACTCTCAGTTAATACATTTTAAAGTTTTTGAGATCATGCAAACCACCTTCAGTCATTGTTTCATTTTTTAATTAATTTTCTTCCTTTGAAATACACGTTCTTGCATAGTGGGTGCTGTATCTGTGTTGTCCTTTGAATATGTCTATGAAACTTTTTGGCATTGACTCTCATTTCTCTTAGATCACCCTTTAAAAATGTTATTTGAAAGGAAAGAGTGTAACAGTAAATAATGAGGGGAAAATGAATGTGGTAATAATAAAAAAAACAAAGATTGTATATATAGGGGGTGGGGGTGGGGGCGCGTGGAGAAAAGGGAAAAAATGAGAGTCTAGTCATGGCATATTCTGGTACAGTCTCTTAATGTTGAATGCGATGATGATGTGTATCATAATGTACAAATAAAGATAATTTAAAAAAACGTTATTTGTTTAAACTGTTTTCTCATGTTAGGACCTTTCTTTGAATGAATGCTTGGCCTTCCTCAGCTGCACACTGCAATTGTGGAGAAGTGTTGGGAGATGACTGGAGGTTCTCAAGGGTGGCACCGCCAAGGAGAAGTGACAAGGTGTGACTTGGCACTTTTTTAGATCTCTGGTTGTCACTATGTATAATTCTTTTTTTTTTTTTTAAGGTTTTTTTTTTTTTGAGTCAGAGTCTCGCTTTGTAGTTCAGGCTGGCCCTGAGCTTAGCCTCAAACATCACAGCAATCCTCCTGCCTCTGCCTCCCGAGTGCTAGGATTATAGGCGTGAGCCACTACGCCTGCTGGGCATGAGTCTCCATGCCCAGTATTGTATGTGGTTACTGGGGAATCGAACCCGGGTCCTTGGGCTTGCCAGACAGGCGCCAGAACCACTGAGCTAAATCCCCGGCCTATTATGTGTAATTCTTTCTCTCTATTTCTCACCATCTCTCTGTCTCTTTGTGCTCTCCCTTCTCCCTCCTTCCTTCTCGGGCATTTAACCTGGGGACCTTCATATTGAATCATACACCAGTCCTCTTTAAATTTTTTATTTGGAGACAGATTGTCCACGTGGGACTCCTCCCTGAGATCCTCCCACCCCAGCCTCCCAGGGTGTGCAAACTGCACACATGCATATGCTGCATGATGCAATGGTCTCTTTAGGTCCATTTGCCCATGAGGAAGTATTTTTCATCTCTTGAAATGGGGGCCATGTGCGTATTTGTGGAGATGGGCATGTGGAGGGTGACCAGCATTCTGTGAGCGTGTCAAGAAGGCGCTTCCTGCTCAGCATCGGAGCTCTCCAGACCTTGAGCTAATTTGCTTCCACTGTCATCGGGAGCGGTGTTGCTCAGACCTAAGCTTCTCTGTCCACCTTCCCTGGAAATTAATCCAATCTTCACCCAAGGGTATCAGCTGCACTCTCCTTTAGCGGCTGAACCATCTTTCTGTTTCTGACCCAGTCATTCTTTGAGCTTCAAAGGCACTTGCTCTATGGCCCCTGAACATATCCATATATATGGGGCCTCTTCTGGGTCCTTCCACCCCACCGACGTCCTTGTAAATGCAGGTTTATTCTCCTCTAGTCCCCCAGTCAGTGCCACTTGCCCAGATCCTTAACAATTTCCAAAACGTTGTTGACTTAGTCTTCTGGCACCCTTTGTGCACTTCGACTTAGAAACACATTTACGCTGCTTTATTTTACTTTATTTTCAAGGGGAAAGTGATAAATATGTGTGCTCCATGTTCTCCATTTCTCCACAAGTCTTCTGTTCCTGAAGACTCTTGGTCTCCCTGATCTTGTCATCCTCCTTTTCTTCCTCTTTTTCTCTGTCACTGTCCATCTGCTGTGCCTGCACTGGTTGCTCTGACTTCGCTTCTCCTTCGACAGCGGTAGTTCCTTGCCCTTGCCTACTGGTTTAGCTCCTCTTGAGCCAGCCACTTTGACGAAGTGATTGCCACATGGGTTTCATAATCCTTGTAAACTAGTAACGCACGCAGTTCCAGCTCTGGCCCTAATCTCTCCCTTTAGTTCTACACTCTAACAGCCAGTCACCCCTGGATATGTCCACGAGCACCTTATAAGCATCCTCTGAAAATCAGTATGTACAAAGCAGACTTGACTATCTCTTCTGTGCCTCACATCAATTCCTGCTTCTGTATCGTGTCTCTAGTCACCCAAGTCACAAATGTGGAAGTCACCTTAATCTCCTCCCCTCTTTTCATTCCACACATCCAGATAATCCCCAGGTTCTGCATGTTTTCCTCCCACATGCTTCCCTGGATCCTCCCTTCCCCTTGTCTCGCTGATGACGGCCCCATAACCTCTTTCCACTCCACCGCAGCAGCCTCCTAAATGCCATCTGCACCTGCCTTTCCCCTCTTAACTCCACTCTCTGCTCAGACACCACGGTAACCCACACAAAGCGTCAATCTTGTAGTACAGCTCCCCAATGGCTCCCCTGCGTGGAATGGAATCTGTGTTCCTTGGCATGGTATACAAGGCCTCCCGTGACCGGCTGGCCCTTGCCCGTCTCTCTTGCTGCATTTCACTCTGCTCCTGAGCCCCTGGGTTCACTTTTGTAGAGAGCTACCTGCCCCTTCTGCCCCTCAGCTTGGTTGCTTCCGTACCTTTGCTCTGATGGTTTTTCCTGCCTTATCTTTTCTTTTCTCTGACTGCTTTCTCCACATCTCTCAAGATTTAGCTTATCTTCCACCTGGGAAGCAGCCTCAAATTTGTATTCTTTTTGAAGGGGTCTTTCCTGCCATCCTTGTGTGCAAAACGCCACTATATATAGCTCCGAAACAACTCAGTGCTTGTTCCTGTCACCTTGGTAACCTCCCCCAGAGGAATCTTCTCTTGTTGCGTGGTGCCTGGATACAGTTGAGAGTCCATCAATTAGAGATGGAAGGAAGCGAGCCAGCGTGTGTGCCACTTCCGGGTGATGTGGGCCTGGCAAGAGCTCACGGCCCAGCAGGTGTGGGCGTTACGGGGAAGACAGACACGGGTTGTGAGACAAAGGTGATCTTGTGGCCTGGGTTTCTCTTGATCCTTTGTGCTCTTTCCGTGGTGCAGGTCAGGGGAATACTGCTTCCCGGGCTGAAGCTGTACTTTTGCAAGGAAGAGAAGGAGCCAAAGACAGTTTTCATTCTCACTCAATGTCTTGAATGTGCAGAGCAGAGTTAGATGGGACTTGGGACATTACTGTGCATCAAAGCAGGTGATCCCATGTTGGCAAATGGTCTAGGTGAAGGTTGACTGTTGGTGGCACCTATCAATGCCCTGGCAAATGGGCCTGGCATGGTGGAGGGGCTGGAGAGGTCGAAATGGATGAAAAAGCCGCATTTCCATTCTCTTCGCTCACGTGTCAAAGTTCACCTAGGTCCATCCAAATGTCCCCAGGGGTCTGCAGGTGGCGGTGAGCACCCGAATGTTTCATGGAGGCGCTTTGGCGCTTTAAGACGAGCTCTCGTAAACAGCTCTGAGGCCCTGGGAGGCGCGCCAGACCACGGCTCCGTGCTGTCTGCAGAGATGCTTGCTGAAAAGCAAACAGCACATTAGCGGCCTTCTGAGTTCTTCTGCAAATGGACTGTGAAATTGTGGCTTGATGCTGTGACGCTGTATCTTTTTGTCTCTTTGATGATGATTAAGAGAAGCCTGATTGGGAGCGTGAGGGTGGATGGAGGAGGCGGAGGCCGAGGGGCAGCGCAGGAGGAGTGACTGGAGGAGAGGAGGCAGAAGAGCGTGCACGCCCGTAAACCCAGCGCTTCGTTTGACCTTCAGGAAATTGGAATAGAGATCAGATGACTTCACGTTTGCTCAGAAATTAACTGCCTCTGTTTGTTCCCGGCCCTGGAATTGATGAAAGAGCCAGGGGATTGTGACCATAGAATTACAATAAAGGGAAATGTCTCGAGCAATTATTAAATATTTAAAAAACCATCTCAACACTAACTTGTCAGGTGGAATGAGTGAAATTAAAATGGTTTTCAAACATTATTTCCAAAGGCGTGAATATAAATTCAAGGTTGAGAATCGCTGTATAGAAAATATTGTTTGTTTTTGTAACACTAGTATTCGTGCATGAACGTTCATCCCACATGTTAATTAAGGAAAAGTACAACCGGACGGTGGATCACATGAAGGGCACAAAGGAAAAAGGCCTGGACAAGGTTTATTCTTTCTCTTTTGCAGCATGCTTAAGCCAAGATGTGCAGGTAACAAGGGGCATTAATCCTCTGTGGGACTGGGGTATTCTCTATTAAAATGAAGAGACACAATTGTGAGCTTTGTTTGCGGTTTCTTTTCTTGTCTAGACTGGACAATGCGAGATGAATAGGCAGCAAAGTAACATTATTCGACAGAGTGACCAGTTACAGTGACTTGTGTGGACCACCTGTCAAACATCTCTGGGAGAGCCTTCTGTGTGCCTGTGCCTACCTGATAGCAATTTTTACTTATATAAGGGTAACTCAGTTGAGAGAAGTGAAAGTGTCCAGATAAATAATTATATTTCTGAGCCTCTCTTCCTGGCAGGGGTGATTATGGGACAGTTTTGGCCAATGAAATGAAAGAGTAAGTTGTGAGATTCTGGAAAAGCCCTTAAGCACAGGAAGGCCATTTAACATGGACTCCCCTTTTTGATTCTTCCTGGGGACATGATGGCTGGGGCTATAGTAGATACTTGGTGATAAATGACCAGGGAAAGAATTGTAGACATCTTCTCTGGCTATCACAAAGTGAAGCTTATATGCTGTTCCTATTACACAGATAGTAGTGAACCTCACCGTCCACGGTATAGGTGACTAACTTGGGTACTATGTAACATCGCAGTAGCCCAGCCCGTAGGAGAGACTGTGTTTATTAGAACACCATTTCCCCTGTGAACTAGATTATTGTAGGCAAGAAGAAATGCCACTTTCTTGAGAGCAACTGGCTTAGTCATGAGCATGTGATGGCAGCTGATAAAAATCTTGGGCAGTGAGGTATGGAAGGAAATGCGCTTTCTGCAATCTTGAAAAGAGGCATATCAGAAACATGGTAATGTGTTAGACGTTGCTAAGGTGCAGACGTGATGCTAGGGACCACTGTAGCCATGAAGGGAGTTAGCCTGCAGCAGAGTGGATACTGGAAAAGAGTCAGCCCTTGCTGACATCATTGAACTGTCAAATAAACTTAAATGATCCTGCAGGCTGCCCGTTTTTGTTTCTCCAGGTTCTCTACCTCCCTGTCTATATATATCTTATTGTTGTTTGTTGTTTTTGTTTAGACCAAGAATTAACAAAAGTTTCTCTGTATAGGGCACATACACATACTTTTGGCCCTGTGGACCTCTGAATGATGCATGGAAGTACTTTAAGGCAAGCTCTCATGAGTACTTCCCACACTCTGGGAGGCTCACCAAAATATATTGCCACTGTGGTGTGACACAGGTCATAAATAACATGAGAACAAGTCAGTGTGGCTATGTTCCAATAAAACCACTTAGGACAACAGCTGCTGGACAGGATTTGGCCCCTGAATGGTGTCTTGCTGACTTTCGTTTTGGACAGTTGGACAGTAGAGAGTTTCTATTAACTTACATCAATTTTACAGTTTATTTACAGAATTAAGTACTGGAATGTGTACATTTCAAGGCCTATTCTAGCTCAGAGACAGGCGGAAAGATGTAAGAAAAGACCAGGGAAGCAGGAAATTAAAAGTAAGAATGATAAAAAGGACTTAGAGATGAGTTGGGAGAAAAGCAGATTGGAAAGTTACACTGCGTCAGGTGAATAGGAAGGAAAAGAATCTAGGCCTTAGAAGAAGCCTGCCAGGAGAAGAAAATCTTGTAGAATACGGATATTTTATTTTGAAAATTTCCATAATTTATTTGGCACATGAATAAAAAATTAGAAATATGTATAGCAAAAGTGCTTAATATCCCACTAGTAAGACATTAATCCTCTCATGCAGATAGAAATATACACTTTAAAAATGCATACTACATAATTGCTGTTTGCATTTTCACTGTGGGTTTCTGAACAGATTTACAAGTATACAGCAAAATTATTGCTCTGCAGGTTTCTTATCAGCCCGTTATAAAAGGTAATCATATTTTTAACTGGCTCCTCATTACTCTTTCACTTTGGCTGTCCTCTCGTCTCCTTTTTCCTAGTTGATAACAATTCTGAAACTCTCTACTTGCGTGGGGAACCTCTGTACCCGTCTTCCCTGAACCCTCCTTAGTTTGGATCATTGCGCCAAGCAGCTGGGGAAAGGAAGTTTAAAAATGTTTCAGTTTAGCAATCAGACACATAATCTTTTATTCTGCTCAGGTGGTTAGTTTTCGGTATTAGAAACTCAGAGTTTTTGGGCCGGGGATATAGCTCAGTGGTTCCAGTGCCTGTCTTGCAAGCGCAAGGACCCGGTTCGATCCCCGGTAACCACATAACAATACTGGGCATGGAGACTCACCCCAGCAGCAGTCAGTTCCGCATACCACAGTGCCGGGCGTGGTGGCTCACGCCTGTAATCCCAGCACTCGGGAGGCAGAGGCAGGAGGATTGCTGTGATGTGAGTTGGAGGCTGAGCTCAGGGCCCTGAACCACAAAGTGAGATCCTGTCTCAAAAAACCTTAAAAAAAGAAAGAAACTCAGAAGTTTTTATTTCCTTCCTAGTGATCAACAGTATTAAAAAAAAAACTTTCATAATAAATTTGTATAGCCTTTTTTATAACAAAACCATTATAATTCAATAAAAAAGTCACAAATTTGTGATGTCATAAAAGCTTACCTGTAAAGTGGATGAGAGAAATTTGAACATTCTTTTAAGGAAGAACATGCTTTCTTTAAATGTATCTTTTGCAGGGTGATGATGATGACGGTTTTTTATACTCCTCACTGATCCTCATAGTTCTTGAGGGTAAAACGCAGAGTCTGTGTTTAATGACTTGGTGGCTAGAAATATTTTGGTATTTCTCTTTTGTTTGGGCTTTGAGCGATCGAATGAATAAGAAACCTGGAATAGTATCATCCAAATGTCACTGAAACTAAAAGCAGTCAGTGGAAGGACATCACTGGAAGAGCAGCAAGTGTACCCAAAGTGTAATTCTTAAATCTTGTATGAGGTGGAGAGCAAGAGGCCAAATCCACAGTGTAGTCTTCTCCTTTCTAGATCACACATGAAGAGAAAGTAATCCCCGTATGGCTGAGATCACTAATTGTTTTTTTTTTTTTAATTCAAATCTTTGTTGGTATGTTATGAATACACATCAGCATTGCATTCAACATTGAATGTTGATTCTGTTTGTACCAAAATATGGCATGACTTGATTCTCATTGCTCACCCTCCCCCACTGAGATCACTAACTGTAGACAGGTGTAAATGTTTTGGGATTTATGCAGAGATAATGGAGCTGAAAATGTGGTTTTGGCCTTGGTATTTTCCAGAAAGGTTGGTGAAGGCAAGTGCGTGAGGCTGTAGCAGCAAGAAGCTTCTAGAGAAAAGGCAAAAAGAAGATTTTGAGAGAATGCTCAAGGACTCGAAGAGCATTAAAGAGGATGAGAACTAGACATTTGACAGAACCCAAGGAAGTTGAATAAGTTTATTTTTTAAAATGTGACTCAAGGCTTGGATAGAAAGCAAAGGACCACAGGAGAATCAGAGTGTCGTCAGAAGTGTGACATGATGCAAAAGGCATTGGGAAATGGTGTAAAGTACTGTTGTGAGTCTTTGGGTGGGAAAATGAGTGTTTATCCTTCTCTGTTCCACTCCTGAGGTAGTAGTATTGCTGTCGGTCATCTTCTGATAAGCCTACTTCACATATCCAATCTCCTACCTTGGCCTCTCTGCACGGTTTTGTGTAGAGTGTCACCAACCCTTCTGCTGTTCCTTTTCCCCCTAAGTGACTTCTTTCTGCAGGGTCAGGCCAAGTTTGTCCCCACTCTGGTGCACTGCATCAGCTGTTCTTCCCTTTGGAGGCTCCTGCTTGCTTGCCTCAATTCTCTTTTTCATGTTATAGTTTTTTTTTTTTTTTTTTTTACTGTTTGAAATTGTCTTATTTATAATATGAAACAACTTCAAACCTAGTGAAAAAGTGTAAGCACTTCCCTGACACACTTGACATGATGCCCACCACTTCTGAACACATCCATCACCACTCACAAGTGTTTCTCTATCAGCCAGTTCAGAAATGTATCATATCACCCTTTTAATTTTCAACAAAGCATTTATCATTCCCTGACTTTAAAAAAAATTACCTTTTTTATTTTTTAGGTTTTTTTGAGACAGGGTCTCGCTTTGTAGTTCAGGCTGGCCCTGAGCTCAGTCTCCAACTCACATCACAGCAATCCTCCTGCCTCTGCCTCCCGAGTGCTGGGATTACAGGCGTGAGCCACCACGCCCGGCACTGTGGTCTGTGGTATGTGGTACTGGTTGCTGCTGGGCATGAGTCTCCACACCCAGTATTGTTTGTGGTTACCGGGGATCGAACCTGGGTCCTTGCGCTTGCAAGACAGGTGCCGGAACCACTGAGCTAAATTCCTGGCCGCAAAATTTACCTTTAATTAGTCATGTTCAGCAATGTTAATTTTTTAAAGAGTTTGTTGATTTTATGACTGATGGAATACACCATATTGGGCAGATGTTTTCATTTGGGGAAATGTGTTATATCTCTTTAAACATATCCTATAATCTACTTCCCAAATTTCTACTACTTCACAAGTAATCAAGTAAAATATAATAATTCAATAACAAACAGTTTTACAAAAAACATCTGTTCTCCTAGATTGTAAGCCTCTTAAGAGAAAAGAGTCTGTCCAGTGTTCAGACTAGTCCCCAACAAGTGGTAGGTACTCGACATTATTTGTGGTGCCCTCCAGGATCTCTCTATCTTTATGCTAGGAAGATTTCTTTTTTTTTTTTTTTTTAAATTATCTTTATTGGTACATTAAATATACACATCATGATTGCACTCCATAATGGGGATTTGTACCAGTATAAGACACAACTTAATTCTCATTTTTTTCCCATAGCCCCACCCACCCTACCACCCCCCCCCATATATATAAAATTTGTTTGCTTACTTTTTTGTTACAATCTCAACATTGTCCCCTTTCAATATGCTAGGAAGATTTCTGCATCCTCGTGGGCTCATGTAGGTAGTTTTCAGTTTTACCTTCAGTGAAACTGATACTGAATGTAGAATCCAGCTAAGTTTTAAGGCTCTCTGACACAAGCCCCTACATCTTTTCCATGTAACATCTTCAGTGCTGTGTTATGTGAGAGGAGCAATTTGCTGTTGAGTTAATGAATAAAAAAATGAATAAAACTTGTGCCACAGACACGGTACATTCTAAGGCGTATCTTAGGAACTAGAAAATCACATCTTGGTGAGTAGCAGAGGAAAGGGGCAGGCATGCTTAATGGGGTAGGACACTTTGAGGCCTGTTTTGGGTCATATTTGAAAAATAAATTACAGAAACAAAAATAAAATTGAAGTGGTTTATAAGAGCAGTTGAGTAAAACATAAAATAACTGAGGTGACTTCTCAGAGTAGAAATCTGGAATGTTGAATTTAAGCAATTCTCATTTAGTCCACCCCAGATTCCAGCTTCTATTAAATATAAAGGCCATCATTTCTATTTGGCTTCCTTGGAGATACTGATTGATTATAAAATTCTCACCTAGGGCCCAAAGAAAGAATATGGAACCTGAAGAGATTTCAAAAGGCATATATTTGGAGTAGAAAAAAGAAGACAAAATTAGCAAATATTCTCTTTGGTGTATACTGTTTTTCTACCTCTGCACTTGACTGTATTTTTGGAAGTTTAAGATTTAGCTACCCCTGGGCATCTTAATGGTTCAGGGAAGCTGTGGGTTCATTTTTCTTGTAAATTTTGACTTTCACTAAATAGCTTCCAAAGATGGAAGTTCTTGTTACTCCATTTCTATGAAGAGTTAAGGGATTTGGAGGCCTGTGGACATGACAGAGAAAAAGATGTCCCACTTGCTAGGCCACTCCCAGATAAATGGTCTACTCTGACACCTAAGATCAGATAGTTCTGGTTAAGACATGATGGCATCTGACAGTTTATTTATTAAAGTCTGCTTTATGGACATGGTCTCCTGAGAGACTATAAAGAAAGGATTCTGTAACTTAGTTTGGAAGTGTCATTTATTTTTGGTGTCTTTTGGAGCTTTATTAGCACAGAAAAGGCTGTGCAATGAAAATTGTTATGATGAAGAAAACTGTTAAGATTCACTAATTCAGTGGATTGTATAGCCTTTGTGTGTGTGTGTGTGTGTGTGTGTGTGTGTGCATGTGTGCGCACGGGTGTGTGTGAGTGCACGTGTGCCTGCTACTAACACTCAGGGAAATCATATGGTAGAGGTAATATTATGGGTGTTGGAATCAGACAGATTTGGGTTTGAACTTTTTCTTGCTACTTACTGCTGTGTGACCTGCGACAATAGGTTTAACCTTTTCTGCATTTCATTCCCCTCTTGTGAATTGGATACAACACTATGTCCAGTAAGAGTATTGTGAATATTAAATAAGACAATGTATATTCAAGTATCTAGTTTAGAAAATGAAGTAAAAGGCCTGGTGACCAGGGTGGTTAACAATTAGCTAAAAGATACATGGTAAACACTTGTAGAATTCAAAACTGAGTAAGAAATTGTGCTTTAAATCAAGGTTCAGTACATATCAGGTATTTAAAAATATGCATTTATAGATTTCTGGGGCCCCACTGGCCCAAGCAGCTAGGGTGCAACATTAACCTCCTGCCTAGATGTGACAGTCTTTTCTTGGAGCTCACTGGCTTGCCCCGGATGGTGTTTGTGATCTCTTAGCTTACTTCCTGCTAGAACTTGTTCCCAAACTCATGCCTAGGTGACATTAAAAAGGACTTTGTGCCAGGGGTTATCCTGCACACCTGTGATACCAACATTCGTGGAAGTGAGGCAGAAGCAATTCAGGTTGCAACTTAGGAACATTCAGTGAGCTTATGTCTCAAAATGAAAACTTTAAAAGGGGCCTGGGGATTTAGCTCTGTGGTTCTGCACCTGCCTTGCAAGCACAAGGGCCTGGGTTCAATCCCTGGTAACCACATACAACAATGCCAGGCATGGTGGCTCATGCCTGTAATCCCAGCACTTGGGAGGTAGAGGCAGGTGGATTGCTGTGAGTTCCAGGCTCACCTGGGCTACATATTGAGCTCAGGCCCAGCCTGAACTACAAAGTGAGACCCTGTCACAAAAAACCCAAACAAAACAAAACAAAAATTTTAAAGGGCACAGGAATGTACCTCAGTGTGAAAGTCCTGGATTCAGTCATTATTAGTTCCAAAAACAAACAAATCAATGAACACATACACATAAATAATCTTTTCTGTTTCCCACATTGAGTCATCAGATACAGATTCCTGAGGGAAATATTTTGCTGCTGGAGTCATTTCCAGTTTTTCTTTTAAACTAAATGCATAAGAATGAAGAAAAGTCGCCTGGGTGATCACCAAAAGGTTCACAAATTGGAGATAAATTGGATGGCAGGGACCCTGTGAATAGAGCATCTAATGAATTTAAATCACCCACTGAACCTCCCTTTCTTCCTCCATAAGGGAAAAGGAGAATACTTTTCCTAAATTTAGGAGACAGCATTCAAATGGTGGTTGTTAAGCAAAACTTATTGGAATACTTAGTTACTGCTTGAAAAATGATTTTCAGACATGAGGGTAACTGCCCTGCCTTGTACCCTTCCCCTAGAAGTGTTTAAGGGCTAGCATTTGTATTCATGTGCAGAGTCATGGCAGATCCTCTGAACCATCAAGGAGATATTTGAGAAGACTTGGAAATTTCTCCAATGGTCTGAAGGACAGAAAATTATTTTTTATTCTTTGTGAAATCTCTTTAGTTTTCCTTTATGTATATATTTTAAAACTGGGTATTTTATAAATCATGTAGAAGAGAGAGCAAATGCTTCCCTGAGCCTTAGGCATTCAGCAGCCAGTCGCTTCTACAAGCAGCCTAGTCTTTGAAGACAAAAGAGATTTTACTCGGAAGACTTAAGGGGCCTTGCAGGTAAAAGAATGAAAATGTCAGCTCTGTGACTGCAGAGGGGCAATTTCCTATCCCAAGAAGTGACCTTGAAATGCTGATGAAAGTGCCTGGGACAGATGTGTGGCTTATTCTGGGTGGAGAACATGTGTGCTGAGACATGAACCATCCTCTCGGGTCCCGCCTGTTGGCTGGTGTGGGAGCGCGAATGTCTTTTAGTGGCATCACCCACAGTAGGCTTAGCTGACTAAAAACTGCTGTTGCTTAGTCATTTCCTATCTTTAATCTTGCAATATTATGTATGTTTTTGAGGTTTGGAGACAAGATGTGATTGAAAAAAATACAATTAGGAGTGAGGTGAGGAAACAGATCACCTTTAAAAGTAGTCATTTATTGAATGCATGCCACTGTTCAACACTTTCAGTTCATTTTTGCGTTAACCTACATAGCGGATCTATGACAGCTACTGTAGATGATCATTTCAAATTTACAGACAGTCTCCAATTTTCTGAGCTGTAGAAAGGTAAAGTGAATCGCCCAAAGTCACAGAACGTGTAAGAAATGGGACTGGAGTTTAAATACAGGTGTCCTTACTGTCTTTTTTTATACATATCCCAGTGTGTATACAGTGGTTTCTGTCACTACGGAATGCTGCCACCATTTGAAGCAACGACTGTCTTGGATTCAGCTCTTACAAAGTGCTGAGCACAGTGTGAGATTATCTCATTTCATTCTGACAGCCATTGTGGTGGGTTCATCCCTTGGTGTGTGCAACCCCTACACCTGTTGCCAAAAATTTGGGCACTCAGGTCCTTAATATAGAACTACATAGTATTTGTATATAGTCTCTGTATTCCTCTTGTGTGCTTCAAATCATCTCTAGATTACTTATAATACCCAATGCAATATAAATCCCATGCCAATAGTTTTTATACTGCATTATTTAGGAAATAGTGGTGAGAAAAAAGTCTTTTTGTGTCCAATCTCTCCCTCTTTATAAGGGCAATACCTTAGATATTGGAAACATAATTCACTCATGCATTCATTCATCACATTTTCAAACAATGCCTATTGTATTTTGGGTCTTTGAGTGAGAGAAATAGCAGGGTTTCTGTCCTCAAGGCAAGCATAAGTAATTACCAAATTTTAGCAGCCTCCAAGAATAAAATGTGCTATGATGGAGAATTCCTTCCCACCGATAGCAATAACACTGTAGTATTCAGAAAAATCACTGGAGGGATGAATATATGAAACCACTTCTGGTACTTGATTGTGCTCACAGAGGCAGCACTTGAAGAAATATTCAGGACCTAGAACAATGACCCATTTTGAGTCAAGGGAATGTCAATTCTGATCTTTCCTAGGAGTGGTGTCCTTGGGGACATGAGAACTGTGTCCACTCCCATATACTCTTTGCTCTGTCCTTGTCTCCCCCACACACCCTAATCTCTGACCCTAGAATGTCTCAAGCTTAACGAGGACAGTTGGGGTTGGATTTGGATGTTCCAGTCTTCCTTCCCAGATGGAGTTCTCAAATATCACAAAAAATCTTATTAATTATGGATCAGTTTGGCAGGTACTAGAGGACTCAGAATGGACCCCTGACTGACTGCCAGACATTAACATGCTGTTGGACGCAGATGAACCTTGAGCTTTTGGAAGATAGGAGAGGTCCTAAGACATAGTAGATAACTCCTTGGGAGGGAATGGAGCGAACTGAAGATCATGGAGAGGCTGGCAGGGGACGTTCTGAGGGTGGGAAGGAGCCCTTCTCCTCAGCATTGGAGGGTACTAGGTAGGCCCTTTATGGGACCAGGACTGGAACCTGGAAACTCTAGATGGTGGCTTCATCCAATGACACCACCAAATGCAGGGTCCCTTAATAGTAACTCAGTGCTGTTTCTCCTTAGTGTGTGGATCTACTTTTTGAAAGAGGAATCTAGTCTTAGGGCAGTATGTTCTGACCACCTCTCTATTTGTACTCACATTTTTCCTACTACTCAGCTTTCATATATATTTGAATTACTACCAGCTAGTGGAGCTAAAGATCCACACACACATCCCAGAAGGTAAGGGACTGTTTTTCCTTCTTGCCGAGGATAGACAAGAACTAATAAAGGGTCACAGAGGATTTCTGCACGTGAATATGAAGGTTTTGTTGAACTCTACTTGATATAGGGAGGATACTATTCTGGAAATATTATTGTCTATTTTTACTTAATAGGTTAACCTATTTATCTTAACTTTTAAAAACAGACTTCAAAGACAGTGCTGAGTTGTATCTGTAATTTCGTTTGAAGGCAGGTGCAAGTCATAGCAGTAGGATATAATGTTACTCCCTATGGGATCATTTGAGTGACACTTGCTTAGGAGTAGTGTGTGGTGCAGGCTTCTGGAAAGAGCAGCAGTTTTATCGTCTCCTTGTTTGCAGGCTGCTCTTTTGTGAGAAGTGACTGACACTCTGCTTGCTACCAAGCAGTAATTGCCCACAGACCTGGGGTTCTAGGGAAGAGTACAAGCCTGTAATTTCTCACTGTTCTCCAAATTCCGATTCAGCAGGAAGGGTGAGGATTTGTCTGTCTTGCCCATCCCGTGCACAAGGCTGAATGGCTTTGTACTTAGTGGAGAGGACAGATCCTTGATGGATGGTGTGTCCCAATATGACAAGCTTGGGGGTCCGAGAGGGTGGTTTGCAAATGTTGGTGTGTGCTTCTCTGGGTACAAGTAGAACTTCCAAGTTGAGCTGATTGACTGTATAATTACAGTACTAGGGCAACACTTTTGCTAGTTTTGTGTGTACTGCAAGGTGAAAATGGTCTTCATCTTGGTGCCACGGGGTATCTCATAATAGGTTTTTGAGAATTTGGGAACTTGTGTCTTGGGAGCCATCCTAGATCTTTGGTGTAATTATCTCCAGAATGTTCTATATCTCCTCTGTCTCAGTTTTTATTGCACTTAATGCCTGTTTTTCGTAAAATTCAGTATGATTTTAAAAAGTATGACAAGTGGTTGAATTTGCCCACTTGGGAGGGGTGGCCACTGGCCATGGGCGTGTCCTCTTGGGACTTCAGTCTGTCTTTTTCCTGACTCACGGTGTGAGGTGTCTGCTTGGTTATGTGCTCCTCACCATGACGGTTTGTTGGCTGTGACTGTTAATCCACATCCATCAGCTTTGTTGGATTAAGCAGTGCCTAGCAGATTAGTAAAGCACACTTCCAGGTGTGTCTTGGGTAGGTGAAGGACATGTAGCCTTGGGCACTACATCTTGTCCCTCATCCATTCCCTGCCTCGAGTTTCCCTGCTCTGCTTCCTGGCCACCGTGAACTAAGCGGCTTTGCTCCGCCATGCCTTCTCACTATGGGGCTTCTTCTTTGGAGCCCGATGATTGAAACTTCTGAAACTGTGAACTGAATTAAGCCTCTTCTCCTTTAAGTTATGGGCCTGGGATGTTGTCTCTGAGTGACATGAAACTTGATTCATAAAAAGCCTTCTCCCCAGGCTTCAGCTAACCTGTGAAGACACCTGCTCTTGGACTTCAGAAACATGGTCTAAAGAAACTGTTCCTCTCTGTAAGGTAATCACCTAAAGCATTTGGTTATGTGATGAAAAGCTGACTAATACAGGTACTCTCCAACAGATAGTCTGAATCATGTGTTTAAATATTCATAGTGACTGTAATTCCCGCCAAAGGTGAGGAGGAGGAACACTTTTTTTTTATCATATGTATTCTTTTCCATAACTTTGGCAGATCCCTTTTCTTGGATCTTGAGGAAATACTTACATGGATTTCTCCCATTTAAATGACTTTCTTTTCTTTTTATATCATTCGCCTTTCATGCTTTACACTTTCCTCATTTTTGCAAAACAGGAGGAGCAGATAGAACAGATGTGTTGGCAGGTGAGGTCAGGTGTGTGGGCATCTGGGAGTCGAGATGCTGAAGCCTAAGAAAATTTCTGCACTAGAGGAAAATGTATGCATTTTCTGCCATCTGGCTAGTGCTTGCTATCGATCTTTCTCCCTCTAAGGTGTTGATGTGGTTTGGCAGGATGGACTGCTCTGCAGATGGAGTGTGGCCCCAGGCAGGTTCTTCCTCAACAGCTGGGACTGGGAATGGGACAGGGACCTCCTGGTACCACTTCCTACTTTCGCCCCCGGCCACCTTGAGCACTCTTGTGTTGCAGCAACACAAAACGAACGCTTCTAGTTACCAGGGTAGAGACACTTTCATCTACCCTCAAGAGATGCTGCGTATTGTGAGGATGTGGCTGAATTGGAAGCCAGGCCGGCGGTTGGCTCCTTTATATTTGCTCTCTCTCTCTCAGGCATCTCCTCCTTACGTTTGTCTGTATGGTTCCTTTTGTACCTGTCTGCTATTGCTTTTCTGTTTCCTCAGGCTGCCATGTCTTTCCTGCCTTCCTGTCAGCCTTTCTCATTTTATCTTATAAGCTGAGTTTTACATCTGCTCACACTGAGGAATATAAGATATTTTCATGGCGGCAGTGAGTTTTGTGTCACCTACTAAAGTCTCTGAGGGTCTATACGAATAGCTTGAGAGAGCCTGTCAGTGTTTTTATTTTTGACAAATTCTCTTTCAATCGAATGCAAATCCCTGGCTGACAATTATTATTTCACCTTCGACTACTTTTGCCTTCTTCCGCTGAAACTCATTACGTTCCCCAATGGTGTTTCTCAAACTTTAAGGTGCATACCAGTCACCTGGAGCTCTCGCGAAAGTTCTGATTCTAGTTCATTAGCTCTGGGTTGGTGCAGAGAATTCTTTGCTTCTAACAAGTCTGCAGGTCATCCCAATTCTGCCTGTGGTGGGCCACGTTTTGAGTAGCGAGGTCCTTGACCTGTGGTGGCCTGACTTTAGTGTCCATCAGAATCATCTGATGGACATTTGAGAGAGGTCTCTCTCAAAGGCAGATCATTGGATACATACAGCCATCAGAGTTTCTGGCTCTGTGGGTCTGAGAAAATCTGTATTTCTAACAAGTTTCCAAGGGATGTTGTGCTGTACTTTGGGATTTGAGAATCAAACCGTATTTCCCCATAAGGTCCGTGTTGAACCTAAGTGTTGCATTCAGTTCTCAATCCATTCAGTGTGTGACCAGAATCATGGAAAGAATTAAGCTCGTGAACTGAAGCACTACCATTATTGGTTTGCCATGGAGCCAAGTGCTAAGGCTGTGCCAGTGATTCTACTGGGTAGCCTTAGAGAGTTTAATTTGTCAAGTTGACCTTTGTTTCAACCAGTTTGTTAATTGACTTCTCTGGATCGAGTTTGAGTTTGTGGTCTAAATAGCTGTGGTGAAGAAGAGTCCACATGAGATAAATATCACTGCAAAAAGTTGGAAGTGGCACAGTTGCCTTTAAAATAAGCCATAGAAGGGAATGGTAAGTTTGTAGACCACTGAGGATAGCAGTAGCTGGTGAGGGGGATTGTTACAGAGAATTCAGTACAGTTGGCATGGCGTGGCACAGCTGTTTAAGCACTTATAATAGTGGAAGGGATCTAGAAATAGGGGTTGTGGTGGTTTCTATTCTTATTTAAGTCTTGGGGTCTTTGGCAGATATGGCAAAGGCCATGGGGAACATTTTTCTTGCAGAACAGTTATTCACAGCAGAACAGTCATTCACACCACCAGCATCTCTGACTTGACATTTGTTGTTTCTCTGATTTGATTCTGTTACTGTTGTGTGAATCTCTTGGTCCTGGGCCCACTCCACACCCTCCTAGGAGGCCTGGCCACTGAGCACATAAGTTAGGGAACAGCGAACAGTAGGATGGACTCACAGTCAGTGCAGCTCAGTCTCCCCCTGACCACAAGGAGGAGCTCTTGGGAGAATTGCCTGCCTTTGGAGGCTTACTCATCAGTAGCTGGCAGTCCTTGTTGCCCAGAGAAAGTATGCAGTGCTGCATGACCACCCCATTTCGCAGACAGAGGGCTACTGAATCCTGGGGCATAAGAGCTATGTTAAATTACATCATTGATCATCCAGAGATTTAATGTTTAAATAGAGCCAGAAATATAGTTACAAGGGATAGAAACTTTGAAATTTTGGTTCTTCATTTATTTATTCTCAATTAGGGAGGTTGGCAGGGCAAAAGAGTAGTAGTATTTGCATGTGCCAGGTATTATGGTAAATGAACTTATCTTATTTGGTACATTAATTTAGAAACTGGTGCTTTACTAACCACGAATGAAGAAAACAAACCTAAGCGAGGTTAAGATTTGTCTACGATCACACTGATAGTATTTGTCAGAGTCCAAAAGATTTGATTGTTACTTACTGTTTCCTTCTTTTCCTCCCTCCCTCCCACATCTTCTCCTCTCTGTTTCTCTCACTCTCTTTCTCCTAGGTTTTAAATTTAGAGCCTCATGGCGAGCACTGTATCCCTGAGCTGCACATTCAACTTTTTCAAAAGGATTATTTTTAAAACTTTGAGACAAAGCCTCGTTAAATTGCCCACACTAGCCTTGGGTTTGTGGTCCTTTTGCCTCATGTTCTGGAGGAGCTGGAATTCCGGGTGTGTGTGCTGTGTTGCCTGGCTGAGCCGATGTGCTTCCCCAAGGCATGTTCTCATGCTTTCAATAGACTATTTGAGAGTGCATTTTGCACGAAGGGGTTAACGTGTGGAGAGTGGGCAAAATCTAGTGTCTGGCTTCCAGCATCGCCTGGTTCTTCCAGCAAACCTGGTGCACGAGGAGTGTGGACCCCATGGAAATGAGGATCAGATGAAGTCCCTCATGGCTTGATTGAAAGAGTAGTGAAGGGAGCAGACTCCTTGTACCTGTTCTCTTACCCTCTTTTCCCTCTGGTGTTTGGCTGTGGGTGGTCTTGGCTTTGCAGTTGGGGAAGAGGAGCCTTGACAGTGAAGGTCTTGGCAACTTCCTGTTATTTTGGAACTCATAAAAATATTTATGCCATCTTTTTTCAGAGTCATGCTTGAAATAATTTTCAACTCTTGTGGTTTGAATCATACTGTGAGGCCAGTGATACGTCTGAGAATAAGTAGTATTTTTTTTCCTAGTCAACATTTTTTGTTTTAGTTTACCTTAGCTGATGTTACCCCAGGACCCTGGTTGGTTAGGAACATGATACACTTTCAATTGCTTATCAGAATCCCTGCCATTTGCTGTAGTCACTTAATAACAAGTGAGCTTTGCGGCATCTGTCTTTATAATAATGTGGATTAAGTTAGAGTATTGCTGGCAGGGGAAAATCAGGTAGGAACAGACAGACGGAACACAGTGAGAGAAGAAAAACTTCAAATATTCTAGCAAACATAAGCGAATCAGCCCTCTGTCTCTGCTTTGGATGGATTAGTCAGTTGCAATAGAATGCAGAAGGGCTAAGCCTTCAACTTGGACCCGGCCCGCATAGATTTATCCTTCTTCTTTTTGACTCAGGACTCCAGAGAGGAAAGCGAAGGCATTCTCCCCTTGTAGTGCTTAGCCGGCTGCCAGGAGGATGTGCGGGAAAGATTTCCATTCCCAGGAGCCCCGGGAAGCTCCTTTCAATAGCTTTTACAGTCTCAGTGCTTGAGACTTTAATTTATTTGACATTTGGTGGTTGAAGATGATTTATTTTCCCTGGCTTGTTTTCATTATCTCAGACTCTTGAGAGAGGAAAATTTAGAGACCAGGAAATAGGAAAACAGTTCTTTAGGTCTCGGCTATTCAAAGAGTGTTCTCTGGGCCAGAAATTGATTAGAAATGCAGAACCTCAGGTCCTCATCCCGACCTCCTGAGTCAGAATTGGTGTTTTTACAAGATGTTCCGGTGGTTTTTGTGCATAGGATGGATGGTTTGAGAAGCTGAGAACGTCTCCTGCTGGATTTTGAGGTGCTCGGGGAGGGTGTGAGCTGCACTGGCCTCGGGTGCGTGTGAGACACCTCTGTGCTTGCGCTGAGCAGTGCCCAGCATGAGCGTGTTGTCCACAAGCAGCACTGATACTGGGCGGGTGTGCAGCCCAAGCTCACTTCCATGTGCTTTAATACTATTATGTCATTTGATGTTCATAATGATGCTGAGAAGAATACTGTTACCTCTTCTGTGGAGCGGGACATAGAGACAGGAGAAATTGCTCCATTTGATAATTTTTCTTTGTTTATTCAGTGGGATTGAAACTGAAAACTGAAATGAGAGGAAGCAGTTTGAGGGAAATATTTGGAGAGAGCTCAGTCTTTGAGGTTGGATAGATACCAATTCTGATTTTTTTCTGCACATCCTCAGTACAATCTTGGAGATACTCTGAGTCTTATAGGATGTTAGGAGGGAAAAGTGTAATAACCTAGCTATAGGATGCCTGCAGGATTCCTGGAACATGGTAGGTATTTGATACATACCTTTCTTTGTTGTTTCATCCTGGTTCTGTTTCTTGCCTCCCATCCCTTTCATTCCTCTACTCATGGCGGTCTCCTGCCTGCTGACTTATCTTTCAGAGTTAAAGGCTTTCTCCTGGAACCATGCAAGTGGAAGGTATTGAGGTTTTCGAATGCATTTATGTTATTAAGTGTGCAACCTAAAAATACTGTGATATAGTCTTCACTCAGCTGTCAGTTGACTATTAAGCATGTGCAGTGTAAGTGCCTGGCTTAAATATTTACTTGAATCTAGGTCTGTGCCATGCAAGTACTTAGATTCTGATTTGAGTTGAAAGTAAATGGGTGGAAATATGAGTGTTCAGTACCTTGAATGCCATTATTATCCGGTATTGTTATGACTTAAGGAGTGAAATGAAGTGGGACAAGTGCACAGGCCCAGGCTGATTCTTGACTCTGGCGCTCGTGCCTGTGTGAAGCTGTGGAGTTGTCCAACCTCCTTGTGCCTCAGTGTGCTCATCTGTGACATGGGGATGATTATGCCTCCTTTCTGTGCTTTGCCAAGGACTGGATGAGTTGTTGCGTGGAAAACCCTCAGGACAAGCCTGGACCATATGAACAGCTTATGTTTTCCATTATACGTCACTCTGGGTCTCTAAATCCTCTTTTGGATAACAGGGATGATCCAGCCTCTCATAGGGCAATAAGATGAAGTGTGGCCACCGCATAGGTCTAGCACAGTGCCTGCCATGAGCGGGTTTTCAGTTTATGCTTCTCCTTCTGAGCCAGTGTGTTACACAGGGTACCAATTTGAAAAGTTAGTCGTGTTCACATGCTCTGCACTTATTGCATATCTTGGGGGCATCAAATTGGAAGTTTTTTTCTCAGATTCAATTTAATTTGCTCATTGGTCACATGAATCCTTAACAAGAGAGGTGAATATCATATGAGCTGAAGATAGCATAGGGAAGCAATGATAATGACAGTAATCATGAGGCAGCAGAGATGTTTCCTGATTCTCTTTGGAGAACTCACACTCTTGTCTTTGGGTAGTGGTGGGGCAGAGGTTGACTTAGATGTCATTTGGATAAAGAGATGCATCCATGGCAACTAATGAGAC
>PVIR01025890.1:0-24441 GCA_004026965.1 Petromus typicus | reverse complement strand
AGAATGCAGAGGGAAAATGGAGCACTTCCAATGCATCAGGAAGGTTGGCTAGTGGGCTGTGTAGTTGTAAATGTAGCCAAGCTGTATGCTGGCCAGTATGCCAGAGTGTCGTCCTTAACCTTCTCCCATCACGTGACAAGCAAATAAGATATGATGTGGCTCGTGTGAGTCCAGCACAGAGGTGGGGACCCCTTCAGCACAGTCAGGACAATGCCCAGCCTCCAAGATCTGGCACATTTTAGAAGCTGCTGACGTGTTGATGCCACTAAAACACGATGTGGGAAGAAGAATGAATGTGGGCAAGCTCAGCTAGCCACTCAGAAGGAAATGATCTCATTTCTCCTGCTGGGCAACCCCCAGTTGATGGTAAATAGAGTAAGACAGGGTAACATTTAAATTCCATCATAATTTTTTTTCAAAAGCCACAAATGTGCAGAGGATGGCTTCAACTGTCTCTTGAGCTCATTATCATAGCCATTTCCAGAAAAGGGGAAATATTCAGAAGCACTATCTTGGCTAGAATTTTGTTCTATTGTCCTTCTTTCAGGATATTTCCATTTTTTTCAAATATACAGGGGTGGCCTTTGGTACTTGTGATGGTCTAATGTGCTGGCTAGTTGAGAGTCGTGAATATGGAGCCTTTAATCCCTAATCTCTCTCCCAGCACAATTTGTCTATGAGATTCCTTTTCTGTCCTGCCAGGGGGTAGAAGAGCTATAATTCATGATCCTGTGATCTTCAGCATGGCTTCTGGCACAGTGAGTAAGTTCTTTGTTCTTTTAGGACAGAACTGTCACTCATCACTAAACAGCCCTTTATTTTTTTCCCCCAAACACTGATTCATAGAATCAGATTCTCAAGGATGGAAGGAAGCCGAGTGCTATGTGCGCTTAAAGGCAGGAGGAAGAGAAAGGACATATTTAATGACATCTTTGCTTCTGAGAGAATTAATGAACTACGAACCCAAATTCTAAACTGAGAGGCTCTTAGTGGATGTTAATAGTGACCATACTGATGCTGACAGGTGAGAGCAGATAGTGAAGTTTTCTAAACACTTGCTGCGCATCTGTGAGGCAAAGTTCTTTACATGAATTGTACAATTGCTTAATCATCGCTTTGGGGATCACATTAGCCTCAATTTATAGACCAGAAAACTGAGGCTTTATTGTGTTTAGGGTACTTTGCCCAAAGATAGCTACCTATTTAGTGGCAGCACTAATTCTGGGACTTGGGATTCTTTAAGTCTTTGCCACTAGGCCATATTGTCCTACGACCCTAAACAAATATGGTTAATGTAGAAGATGTATTTGCTGAATTATCCCCAGTTTCTGGGCTAGTGAGGAGGAAAAGTTTCATAATTTTTTCTCTAGATTCTTTAAAATGCTTCTCAGTATGTGCCCCCATTTTGAGATGAGGCTGAAAAATTTTTTGCTTCTTTCCCTTCACACAAAGGATGCTTTTGGTGTCATCCAAGTGTAAGAGAAATACTCTCCAGAGCTTTGAAATGTCTTAGCCATCTTACCGGTGCATTTGGAGCAGGTGATAAGTTTAAAGAGAAAAATAGAAGCCTATAATCCTGGACAGCTGGTTTGAGAGCAATTAAAGCCCTACTCTGATCCAGGGAATAAGACTCTTTCGCACAAACTCTGTCTAGCTCTGTTCAATCAAAATTTATAAATCCATTAAATAGAAGTTTTTGTCCTATGTTTCAAGGGCAAATTTACTTATTAAGTGCAATCATCTCAATACTATATTTTTTAAAAGCAGGGTTACTATGCTGAAGTTCAATAGCAAAAAAATATTAAGAATAACACAAAAATAATCAGTCACTTGTAAATGACAAAGGACCCATGCTTTTGTTTAACATTCATGTTTTATCAAATGCTGTCTGGTCTTTTTTTTTTTTTTTTTTTTTTTTAGGTTTTTTTGAGACAGGGTCTCGCTTTTGTGGTTCAGGCTGGCCCTGAGCTCAGCCTCAAACTCACATCACAGCAATCCTCCTGCCTCTGCCTCCCGAGTGCTGGGATGACAGGCGTGAGCTCCTACACCCAGCACTGTGGTATGTGGTGCTGATTGCTGCTGGAGTGAGTCTCCATGCCCAGTATTGTACGTGGTTCTTGGGAGATCGAACCTGGGCCCTTGCGCTTGCAAGACAGGTGCCGGAACCACTAAGCTAAATCCCCGGCCCGAAATGCTGTCTGGTCTTAATCGTATTTGATTATTCTGACACCTGGTAAGGTAGGCAAGACAATCTCCCTAATTTAGGGAGAAAGAACATTGACTCAGAGTTTAACTGAATCATTCAAGATTTCATAGAGAGACAATGAAAAAAGCAGGACTAGGGGTCCGAGATTTAGCTCAGTGGTTCTGGCGCCTGTCTTGCAAGTGCAAGGGCCCGGGTTCAATCCCTGGTAACTACATACAATACTGGGTGTGGAGACTCACGCCCAGCAGCAACCAGTACCACATACCACAGTGCCGGGCGTGGTGGCTCATGCCTGTCATCCCAGAACTCGGGAGGCAGAGGCAGGAGGATTGCTGTGATGTAAGTTTGAGGCTGAGCTCAGGGCCAGCCTGAGCCTCAAAGTGAGACCCAGTCTAAAAAAAAAAAAAAAAAAAACCAGCGTGACTAGGACCTAGGAATCTATTGTCTTTGCTCTGTGCACATTAGATAGTTTTACACTGATGCTTAGCATGTTCACAATTTTTCAGTCATCAAAAGATATATCTAATATCTTCAATAGCTTGGTGTTAAAATGTGCTTTTTAATCTCCATGGGAATTAGTATGTGTCAAAGTATTGATAAAGTATTTGTTGGAATTTCCAAAACCTAACTTTTCATTTTATTATTATTAATTTTGGTGCTGGAGATTCTAGAAGTTATTTTTGAAAACTCCGTATATTGTCATTGTCCTTGCTAAATTTTTGCCCAGTAATAATATTTAATGAAGTTGAGAATGTAATTAGTTGTGCATTTGGAAAGAACGTGTGAAAAATAACACAGTAATATTTACCATGTATTATTTATTCTATTTTCTATGCATTATTTCATTAAATTATCTCCAGTACCCAAAAAGGGAAGATACTACTATTTTCCCACTTCATACTTTAAAAATTGACTCTGTGGCTGTGGATGTAGTTCAACAATAGAGTATTTACCTAGCATGCCCATGTCCTGGGATTGATTTCCAACACTATAACAAACTAAAATTTTAAAATGAACCCTAGAGATGTTAATACATCCAAAGTATTGCAGGTATTAAGTGGTGAAACTGGGACTCAAATTGGTATAATCTGACTCCAGAGTGCAGGGTTTTTGTTTTGTTTTTTGAGGCAAGTCTTATTCTGTACTCTAACCTGGCCTTGAACTTGCTATGGAGCCCAGGCTGACATTGAACTGGCAACTGGCTGCCTCACTGAACCTCCTGAGTCTGGCATGTTGGGTGCACCGACCATGCCCATCTAAAAGTCTATTTTTTAATAACATGTCTACACCGCTTCCTAGTAGTTGAAAGTAAAACACTAGCAGCTTATCTTGAGTGTTTATTATCTACCAACTTCTTTGTTAACAGCTTGGGCTTCTCTATCTCATTACTGTCAAAATCTATGTAGTAAGTATAGGTATCATTTACATTTTATAGATGAGGAAATTTAAACTAACAATGTTAAGTAAGTTCAGTCATACAACCAGTGAAGGAAGGAACTCGCATCCATCTTTGGGTTTCTGTATGTTGTTTAGATAAAATAGCCTGTAAGCATGAAGAAAAAAATAAAGAATTATTATTTTGTGTCCACTCATCCAAGGTGTGATCAAACTATATGGTAAATATTTCAATTTTTGAAAAAAATTATTGCAGTAAAAGAGATATGACCCTTAACCTCCCCCCCCCAAAAAAAATATTCTTGCTTGCCTCAAACATTTGTCCTATCATTCCCACCACTCTTTGAAGTAGTTCTGTAGTCTACTTTCATGAGTTTCTTCCTGAAGTGTGATCAAAATCATGGTGAATGCCGGGCTAGGGCTTTAGCTCAGTGGTTCTGGTGCCTGCCTTGCAAGTGCAAGGGCCCAGTTTGATCCCCATAACCACAGACAACAATGGTGGGCATGGAGAGTCACACGCACCAGCAATCAGAACCACATACCACAGTGTCAGGCATTGTGGTTCACTCCTGTAATCCCAACACTGGGGAGGCACAAGCAGGAGGATTGCTGTGAGTTCAAGGCTGAGCTCCAGACCAGCCTGAACTACAAAAATGTGAGATCCTGTCTCAAAAAAAAAAGTCCTGGTGAATGCTGCTTCTAAGTGCCGTCTATTAAAAAGGCAGGGTCTCAAAAGCATTATACTTCTCACCCACCTTATTCACCACAGCTGACACCATGCTACTTCTGAGGCTTCCTCAAGTCAAAATTAGCATGAAACAAACTTTTTCCTTTCAAATTGTTATGCTTATTAGTATGTGTGTGAGATACATAATGATTACATTCAGCATGAGGAGTTGGTACATGTACATAACACATGTTAATTCTTCTTACATCTCCTTCCTCATCTCCCTCCTCCCCACTGCATCCCTTGAAGGTAAATGTTTTGAATTAATTCAGGACACTGAAGCAGCCAGAATAGCACAAAGACACTAATGGAAAAAGGCTTCTAGAATAGCTATGGAAAGTGGAAGGAATGATGAGATAAGTGTATTCAAAGTGAAAGGAAGTACTTTGAGGGGGATCCATGGTAATATGGCTTTTACAATAATAAATTTTTAGGAAATTTTATACATTCACTGTGGTTTTTCATCATTATATACATACACTATATATATACTATACTGTATATATATACAATATATCCATACTATATATAATATATATACTATATAATGCATGTATACTATATACACAGCAATATATATATACATACACACACAAACTTACAATCATAAATTCATGGCCTATGAGAAATATTACTCTTGTTCTTTCAGCTACTGACTAGTGCAGGGGTTGAGAATACTTTTGATATACTAAGAAGCCTTTAGTGAAAACAGAAGTCATTAAATTAGTAAGATTATGAATAAAAGTGTCACCTGAGACACACTTTAATTTGTTGGACATCATCACGTTAGCCACTTTATGAAGTTGAAACCTGGCAAGTGTAATTTCTGTCTTGTATTTGTTTTGGAAATTTTGTAGAAGAAAAATTAAAATTAAAATATGATGAAGGCTATGTAAAGACACGTGAGCTGTGGTGTCACAACAGTTAGGTCAAATGTATACACACAGGTATCAATTTGAATCCCAATTCTGTTGTCCCATAGCTCTGTCGTGTTAGTTAATATATTTGACCTCTCTGACTCTCTCTTGACTGGTACTTAAAATGCAACTAGTCATAATGACTTCACAGTATTGTTGTGAGTCTCTAGTGAGCTTAAGTGTGCTCAGAGTCTAGCCCTGTACTCAGCATGAAGCAATAACTCAGTGTCTCTCAGTGCCCTTTGCTTTCCCTCTGGTAGTCATTATTGAAAAGAATCACCACATAGCAGGGACTGCTAAGATCTAATAGACGGTTATGATTAATAGTTTAATGCTATATCACCATTTCTGCTATTTATATAGTTGTGGTCACCCCAGATCCTGTGCAAAACAGATCCTTGCTCACATAAAATGATTTACTTTGTGGCTTATTTAATAAGATTTGCACAAAATTATTGCTGTATTTTAATTTGTTTAGTCTTTCTTTCTTTTCTTACAACTTGGCAGAGTTGCCTAAATGACAGAAAACCAGAAAGACATGGGAAAGTATGATACCCAAGATGAGAACCAGAACTGCTTGGCCTACTTTATAACAACTGGCAAATTAACCTTCACACACTCTGATAACACTGTGGAATTAAAGGAGCAACTGTCTGTGCCTCCGTGCAGCTGTCTAGTTCACTAATGCACATTCCTAAAATAAAAATTTTTTAAAACCACACACTTGCACACACATACTAATTGTCTCTTTCCTTTCAACAATTCAGCTACTCAGCCCTTCTTGAAACCCATTTTGGTAAACACTGTGCTGACCAAGAAGTGTCTGGAGATGGGAGGATGGAGAAAGCATGTATTGTTTATTGAATATCAGAAAACACTTCCTTCAAGGGACCTACAGCGTGTGTGAGTGCTATCAGAAGAGCCACATTTTCAAGGGATGAAGTCATCACATACACTGCCTTAGCAGAGCGTGCTAGTGCCAAAACCTATCTTCAACAGCATTTCCAGATCTGCTTGTTTTAAAAAGCCTGAGGTTTTTTTTCAAACTATAAATCAAGGATGAAGAAGCAAAGGTTCAGCAGTTCACTGCTATGCATCCCTCCCCTTCCACTTGGAACTCATTTTCTTAGCCAGGTTACAAGAAGAGCAAAGAGAGACAGGCAAGACAACAGGGTCATGAATTCTGTAAAGAGTTGAGCTGCAACACAGATACAATAACCAGTAAATCTAAAATTACTTAAAATCAGAGAAAATGAGGAAGAAGGAAAGTTTCTTAAAATTGGCTTACAGGCAAAAAAGGTCTTTAATAGAACCTCCATTTCACCATTGATTGGCTTCTGGTCTGGAAATAGAATTCCATAAAGTCTGAACAAAGAGCCACATTTAATTCCCTGGGAAACTCCAATTTTAAATTGGCTTTAACAATGAAAATTTTGTGTGAAAATTTAGACAGGAACACACACACACAAACACACACACACACACACACACACACACACACACACACACACACACACACCCAGCAAAGGCAAAAGCTCCAAGGTAAGCAAGGAAGTCTACATAAAGGACACATGAACATCTTTTCATGCAGCTGCCTTTTACTAGAAAAATTCTTTGTAAAGCATCAAATGCAGATTAAATGAAATTGGAATCATTGGCATTTGGATTTTTTTCTTTTTAAAAAAGGAAAGGATTAATCAATGAGGAATGTTTTTATTGGTAAGAAACAATCTAGCTTATATGGTGTTTGGTAATTGTTCAGACAAGAAATTGAGTATAAATAACTAAGTTTTTCTCTTCCTATGAGGGTATAACTTCATCTTCTGAAAATAAAAGATCACTATCTAGTGAATAAAGGCAACATAATCAATAGGGCATTACTGAGGGTCTGACTCCTAGAAGTTTGTGCCTTTGTGGGAAACAGCAGCAATTTCCAGAGTGGAAAGTCTGAACACATACACAGCCTTGATTTCCACTCGCTCCCTGCCTGTGCCTTTTTCTCCAAAACTAAAGGTTTACACACAACTGTTCCATAGGCTCCTTTTGACACTCTGAGGCATATCAAGTTTGTCCTGTCCAACTCTATATTTAATATTCTACATTAAAATCAGAGAATGTTAGAGCTGAACCTTATCTTACAGAGTTCATCCAGTCAGCCAACTCTTGGCGACACTGACACATCTTAAATAGTTTAATTGGAAAATTACATTTTCTCTTCTTCTCAGAAAAAAATCTCTCATGTAAAGTTCAGTTGGCTTTTACAAGCTGCTGGTGCCTGAGCTATAATATGGCCAGTTATTTTGGTGATCATTTATGAAAATATGTCAATTTAAGCCCTTTTAGGCACTGAGAGGTGATTGAATCTTTTATTTCAATGCTGAATATGAAACACAGTCTTACACATGCCAGGCAAGTGCTCTACTACTGCATCACAACTCCAGAGCAAAAGAACTTCAAAAGCACTTCTTAATTTTGTGTCTTCTGTGTCTTATGGTTTATTCAGATCTCCTATACATAGAAGAAAATCAGTGTTAGGAGAGGCTGGAGGTAGTCACTGGAAGTTCACCGGACTGAATGAGAGGAAAAGAGACTGTGATACTTTGAATTATTCTTTCTCAGCAATTAGAACTACAGAACAGATGAGGCTGACTTGAAAATGGATGAGCACTTTGCACATTTCTGTCTTTATCGGTTCAAAGTTGCCTCAAGATTGAACTGTACCACACAGTAACAATGTTGGCTTGTGCTCTCAGTTACAATATATTTTTTGATGTCAGTTTTTCTAGTGTCTGGATTTTCTCCAGGTTGAGTGAAAATTGGGATTAACCCAAACAGCGCAGAACCCATCATAATCATGATAGGTCAAAGTTGTTTAACCAAAAGGTTAAAGAGTAGAAAAACATACCAACACAATTTAGTGTGAAACAAAATACAGTAACAACCTACTTATCCAATTACCTTGCATACAGCTGTGTACAGAAAGGCCTATAATTTCTCTTGATGGTACAACATGTGGCATCTTAAGTAAAAAAAAGTTTAAAAAGCAAGTTGGAAGAGATGTGTGTGGGCACCAAAATGAATGCTGATAGCAGAAGAAAATGTGCAAATACCGAAGGTCCAAGCTGAGCACATTATGGTTAATTAGTGGAGCATTCAGTGCCCAAGATGAGCAGGACATCACTGTGCAGTACACGGTGTGATAACCACATTCGCAGTGCTACTTGTGCTCCTTGGCAGTTCTATCCTTCCGCGGCTTCATATACTATTGCCAGCTCTCCTACCCACATCAAGTTTTTACGGAAAAGATGCACTGAAATATCATCCCTTCTATAAAGTCTGTAAATACTTTTAGGCAGTCTTCTATCACGGAATTTCCACTCAAAAACAGTTTAAAAGGTGGGGTGTGGCTTAATAATAGAGCACTGGGGCCAGAGATTTAGCTCAGCTGTTCCAGCGCCTGTCTTGCAAGCACAAGGGCCCGGGTTCGATTCCCCGGTAACCACATACCATACTGAGTGTGGAGACTCACCCCAGCAGCAACCAGTACCACATACCACAGTGCTGGGCATGGTGGCCCATGCCTGTAATCCCAGCACTTGGGAGGCAGAGGCAGGAGGATTGTTGTGATGTGAGTTGGAGGCTGAGCTCAGGGCCAGCCTGAACTACAAAGGGAGACCCTGTTTCAGAAAAAAAAAAAAAAAAATAGCGCACTGGCCTCGAATTCCATCCCCAGGATTGAAAAAATAAAAATAAAACACAAGAACAAAATACCCTAAAGTTTCATTCAAAGTACTCATCAAAACTGTGATGAAATAAATATTCATGATATTTTTATCAACCCACATGTTCTCTGATTCTATATGTATTTATTGATCATCTGCTCTGAATCATGTGCTGTACTAGGTGTTGGGATTTGGTAGTGAACTCACAGACTTGGGCTCTATTCTACGAAGCACCAGAGGATACTGAGACTAACTGAACAACTTAGCCACATTTATTTAATGAAAACCTTTTTTTTTTAATTTTATCTTTATTGGTACATTAAATATACGCATCATGATTGCACTCCATAATGGGGATTTGTACCAGTATAAGACACAACTTAATTCTCATTTTTTCCCATAGCCCTACCCACCCTACCACCCCCCAAATACACAAAATTTGTTTCCTTACTTTTTTGTTACAGTCTCAACATTGTCCCCTTTCACCTTATTTTACATTGGGCATTTTCTATTTCACAATATATAACATACAATGCTAGGACTCATTTACATCTTCATTTTCTCATACCAGAGAAAAGATGTGATATGTACCTATCTGTGCCCTATTTATTTCACTTATGAGGATATCCTCAAGGTATGTCCATTTAAGTAGAAATGATTCAAACTTACCATTTTTTATGGCAGAGTAGTACTCCATTCTGTAGAAGAACCACAGCTTTTTTATCCAGTCTCCAGTTGATGGACACTTGGGTTGTTTCCAAGATTGAAAACCTTTTTTTTTAAAGACAGTATACACAGAGAGTTATGAAATAAGGCTATAATTATCAGACTCAGAAGATAACACCCCATGCTCTTCCACTGGCCAAAGATCTGAGCTGGCTTTCCCAAGTTCTAAGCATTCAGTAGATCAGGAGAGTAACATCAGGGACGATTCTGACAAAGAAAAGGGTGCTTTGAATCTGAACTTACTGGGGGCAGACTTTATTGATCTCAGGATTGATCTTGGGCTTCAGGGGACTTGACAGCAATAGTTTGGCAGGACTTCAGGGCCTGAGGGTGCAAAAAAGATTCAACATCTACACATAATGAAGACAGGGAGATTAAGTGTGAGCTTTTGCTATGGGTGGAGTGTTTGTGTCCCTTCTAAAATGATATGTTCGTAACCCTAAACATATGTTATTTGAAGGTGGGATTTTGGGAGGTGATTGGGTCTTGAGGACAGAATTCTCTCATGAGTGAAATTAATGTCCTCATAAAAGAGACTCCTTGCCCCTTCTGCCATGTGAGGACACAATGAAAAGGTGTTATCCATTAACCAGGAAATGGCTCTCATCAGAAATCAAACCTACTGCTGCTCTGACCTATGATTTCCTAGCCACCACAGCTATGAGGAATGAGTCCATCCAGTTTACTGTATTCTCTCATAGTAGCCCAAGTGAAATAAGATACTGTAATTTCCAAGAAAAGAAAATTTTGGGTAGACCTCAGAGTATTTAAGGCTTGGATTCTGGAGTTTTCCAGGAGTGGCTTTCATCTCTTAGCAGTTCATTATCCAGCAGTAGGTCCAGGTGGGACAGTAAAGTGTCTAGCATCAGCCTTAATTAAAGTATTAATTTAACAATTTTTTGTAGTACTGGAATTGAACCCAGGACCTTCACACTGAGCTACATCCTCAGTTCTTTTTATTTTTTAATTTTTTGTATTTTGACACACAGTCTTGTTAAGTCACTAAATGCACTAGGCTGGCTTTAAATTCACAAATCTCCAGTCTCCGCCTGCCAGAGTGCTGTGATCATAAGTGTGCATCACTATGACCAGTTCAGCATTCTTACTGGCATTTTTGATCACTCAAAAATGACGGGGCTAGGGAGTTAGCTCAGTGGTTCCGGCGCCTGTCTTGCAAGCGCAAGGGCCCAGGGTTCGATTTCTCGGTAACCACATATAATACTAGGTGTGGAAATTCATGCCCAGCAGCAACCAGTACCACATACCACAGTGCTGGGCGTGGTGGCTCATGCCTGTAATCCCAGCACTTGGGAGGCAGAGGCAGGAGGATTGCTGTGACGTGAGTTTGAAGCTGAGCTTGGAGCCAGCCTAAACCACAAAGTGAGACCCTGTCTCAAAAAAGCTAAAAAAAAAAAATGAATATTGCTTTCAATTCCTGCATGCTTAAATTAGTACCAAGAATGTTAAAGAATACAATGAAAAGTTCCAAAACAATGGAATATTTGCATCCTGGACAGGGGTTGTTGTCAGGTTACACATAGTATTTTTAAATTTAAGAATGTTTTATCACATTATTATGATAAAAGAATATATATTAAGGAAAATCTGTGAAATATTTTTTAAAACATAGAAGGGAGAAAAAAAAATCCTACCACCCAGAGATAATCACTCTTAATGTCGAAGCACCTATCTTTGCAAATGCTTTCTTTATTGATTATTGCATCATATAGTATAGTCAGTATGCTCTTAAGCCAAGTAAATTTTTTCTTGCCAGGTTGCTTATCTACAGTTCCTATAGTTTTTATTTTTTTAATTCAATGTCCCTTTGGAGCTCTGAAAAACAGATTTCAAATGAAAGGGCTGAACTGAGAGAGCAATTTGGAGTCATCAGACTAACATGACAATTGAAGCAGTAGAATATGATATTATCTATCATTTATCAGCAGCTTAACACATGTCAGATACTATGTTAAAATAATAGTACATGAATTCTCTCTCTAATCCTCACAAGAACATTTAAAACCATTTTACAAATAAAGAGACTGAGAATCAGAAGAAAATAAAGGACATGTTACATTTTTATTGCTGTTATAAAAAGTAACACAAATTTAGTGACTTAAAACCTTATAATTTTTTTCCTCACAGTTCTACAAATCAGAAACTTGGGCTCAAAGGCAAGGTGCTCTTTTCTGGAGGCTATGAACATAAATCTATCAAGTTGAAGGCCAGGTGTGGTGGCACATGCCTGTAATCCCAGCACTTGGGAGGCAGAGGCAGGAGGATGGCTGTGAATTCTAGGCTAGCTTGAATTACATAATGAGAGCTTGTCTCAAAAAAAACCCTATCAAGTTCATTTGAGACACTAGCAGAATTCTATGTCCACTAGATGTAGGACAGAGATTTCAATGTATTTGCTGAATGTCAGTTGAGGACTGTTCTCAGCTTCTAAAATGTTCTGGAAACTACTTTTCATCTATGTTCAAACCAACAAGGTTAAGTGAAATCCTTCTTCCACTTTGGATCTGTTTGACTTCTGCTTTGGCCTCGTCTCTCTTATGATTTCCTATTTTGTTGTATCTGTCAACTCTGACTAGCCTGTTATTTATTCTCCTCTGTTATCTATTCTCTTCTGTTTTTCAGAGTTAATGTGATTACACTGGGTCCAACCTAATAATCCTGCATCATCTATCTATAATAAGGTTAGCTGCTCACCATAAGAACCTCTGTTACCTCTGCAAAGTTCTTTTACAGCTGTACCTAGGTTACAGTTGGATTAAATAACCAGGGGATGAGAATCTTAGGAAATTTTTTCATAACTTCAACTATTATAGGGAATTTTCCCCACAAGGTCACATAGCTAATGAACCTGGAGTTAGAATGCATGTATCTCAAACCCAAAGTAGTTTGCTATGGTTTAGTCCTAATTCTAACCCATACCTTTGTTACTATATTATCTAAGACACTTGACAAAACCCACTGTGTTTTTTAGCTACCTACATAAAATTACAAGAAATGCTAAAAAATAGAAAACACTATTTGAAAAAGGTGAATAATCATCAGAATCAAAATCATATATGGCAGAATTTTGGAATTGTAAAAATAAGAATTTTTTAAATGAGATTCACATTGTAGAGAATTTAATGAATAAAGTGGACAACATGGAAGAACGGATGGACAATGTGGAAAATGGAAATGGTGAGAAAGAATAAACAAGAAGGACTAGCAGTCAAAAGCATGGTATAACAAATGAAGAATACTTTCATAGGCTGATGAGTAGATTAGACATAGGTGAGGGAAGAATCTCTAAGTCTGAGGATATTACAACAGAAACTTCTAAGAATAAAAAGGAAAGGCCAAAAAGGCAAAAACAAACAAACAAACAAACAAAAATCAACCAGATAAGACTATTGGACAATTACAAAATAGTGTGTTGAGTTGATAGCCCAACCACCAGTTAGTTATTGAGGATGCCCAGTCACCTGATGAGGGTTCAGTAGAGGATGAAAGAATAAGATACAAAGAACAAGGAATAAATAATAACAAATTATAGTGTGTTACTTGGGGGCCTGGGAATTTATCTTAGTTCTATCTTGGCTAAGACCTAATCTTAGCTCTCCTGGCTAAGACCAAGGGCTCTGGATTAGTCAAGTATTATGATTACACCACACAGCAAGGGAATGTCAGAGCAGATGTGGAAAATAGCAGAACTAATAAGCCAAGCTGAAAAAGAGAAGTAACTATCCTTTGCTATCCTGCAGGTCATACCTATGTTCGTTACCTTTCTTATTGCTGAGACAAAATACTTGACGCCCAAAGTTAAAGGGGAAAAGGTTCATTTGGCTTCTAGTTTTTCCATAATTATTTCAGGCTGGGACAAGACAGCAAAAGCAGTTTGAGACCTTAACAGCATCTTCTTGCCCCTTTTATCTTATTCAGACCATCTCAGGCAGGTAACACTCATGATCTTAATCCTAGAGCCGTCACGTTTACTCCCACTATGAATCGATCACACACTCTAGATTCACCCACCTCCAAAATAGCGTGTAGACACATGAGGTTTGAGGAAGACATCTAGACACAAAACCATAACAATAGCTAAGAAGCAATCTGCATTATGGTAGCTGACAATTAGTCCTGGAAGATGGCTGCACAGACATAATTCCTCAGTTGTAATGCTTCCTTGCTATTAAAGCCATCACAACCTCATGATCACTGAGCCCTCCACTGTGACCATTGGCTTAGTGAAGTCTGTCTCTGTACACCAACTAAAGGCTGACAGCAATTCACACAAGCTTGAAATGACTCATAATTTTAATCAGTAGCCAAATTCATAAGCCAAATCAATAGTATCTAAAGCCTGCTCAGTGCAGTTTCAAGCTGGTCTCCTAAAACAATTATCAAAGGTATAAATATATCAGTTACTGTCCTGTCACTCGGACAAAATACATGACAGCTCCAATTTAAAGGAGAAGTTTGTGTTGGCTTGTGGTTTAGCTCATGGCCACCAGGCTCCAAGGCAGAAATGACATGGCAGAAAAGCATGGGAAAGGGCAGCTGCTCAGCACATAGCAGCCAGGAGGCAGAGGAAAAAGATGGGACTAGGGCCAGGAACCTTCCAGTTCACACTCAGTACTGTCCCACCTCCAGACAGCTTCTCCTCCAGCAGCAGATTCAGTAAATAAATGCATTAGTGGATAAATCCATACACAAGTATTGTGTCTCCATGTTCCAATCACCTTCTAAACACATGAGACTTTGGGAAGGACATTTTGAATCTAAACTCTAACAACGAGTAATAAGAATTTAAAACAAAGAAAGATGTAGCTGAGGGATGTGTAAAAAGACTTGAGATGTGCTGTGTACATATGCCAACTCCCCACAATGAATGTGATCATTATGCACTGTAAACACATATAATTTGTAAAAGATATATTAGAAGTAATAAGGAATGAGAATTTTCTCAAGTTGTTGACAGACATCAGACTATAGATCCCAGAAGCTCAGAATATGCTAACCAGGATCAGTTCTAAAAATCCACTATAACAGGTGTGCATGATGGCACATGCTTGTAATTCCAGCACTTGGAAAGCTATGGCAGAGGGACTGCAAATGTGAGTTCAGCCCAGGCAATTTAGTGACTTGAGAGAGACCTTATAAATTAAAAAAGGCTAGTAATGTAGCTCAGTGTGAAGGCACTAGGGTTATATTCCTAGTGCAGCAAAAACAAACAAAAATCCCACACAAATCACTATAAAAGTTGGGTATATAATGTTCAGCCTTCAAGAAATAAAGACAAGGAAAATACTTTTTAAAAGATCCAGAGGAAAATCCATCTCACCTATAGAGGAACAAATGTGAATATTTCTACTTGTCCTTTCAAACCATACAAGCAAGAAGAGGATGAGGGGCTGCCAGGTACAGTGCTGCATAGCTGTATCCCAGCACTTGGGAGGCAGAAGCAGGAGGGTCACCATGAGTTTGAGGCTAGTCTGGGCTGTAAAGCAAGACCTTGTCTCAAAAAACAACAAAAAAGAAGAAGGTAGGGAATGAAGTGTATGCAAGATACTAAGAGGAAAGACACTCACTAATTCAGAATTTTTTACAAAGCAAAATTATTCTTTAAAAGTAACTAAAGCACTTGGGAGGCTGAGGCAGAAGGATTGCTGCAAGCTTAAGGCCAGCCTGGACTACATGATGAGTTCAAGGCAAGCCTGAACTATATAGTGAGACTTTGTCTCAAAACACCAAAAAAAAAAGAAAAGAAAAAAGAAATTAAGATATTCTTAGACAAATAATAGTAGAATGCTTACCTACTGTGAGCAATGCCTAGGATTGATCCCCAGCAACACACACACACACACACACACACACACACACACACACACACACACACACACACAGAGAGAGAGAGAGAGAGAGAGAGGAAGGGAAAAAGGAAAGGAAAAGAAAGACTAACATGAACAACTCTATGTCCACAAACTTCATAACCTGGAATAAATAGACCAATTCTTTGAAAAGCACAATCTGCTAAAACTCACACAAAAAGACATAGACAATATGAATAAGCGTATATGTATTAAAGAATTTGAGATCAGATGATAATTCATTACTTTTCAAAACAGAAAGCATAAAGGCCAAACAAGTTCAGTGGTGAATTTTTCCCCAAATTCTAAAGAAGTTATTGAAGTAATTCTTTGCAATGTCTTCCAGAAGATAGAAGTGGGGGTGAATACTTTCAAAGTCATTCCAAGATACAACATTACCTTAATATCTTAATAAAAACCATTACAAGGGGCCGGGGAGTTAGCTCAGTGGTTCCAGTGCCTGTCTTGCAAGTGCAAGGGCCAGGGTTCGATTCCCCAGTAACCACATAACAATACTGGGTGTGGAGACCCACACCCAGCAGCAATCAGTACCACATACCACAGTGCCGGGCGTGGTGGCTCACGCCTGTAATCCCAGCACTCGGGAGGCAGAGGCAGGAGGATTGCTGTGATGTGAGTTGGAGGCTGAGCTCAGGGCCAGCCTGAACCACAAAGCAAGACCCTGTCTCAAAAAACCTAAAAAAAAAAAAAAACCATTACAAGAAAGGGGAGCTAGACCATATCTCTCAGGTACATAGACACAAAAACCCTCAATAAAATATTATCAAATTGTGTTCAATAATGTATAAAAAGAGTTATACAGGCCTGGGATTTAGCTCAGTGGTTCTGGTGCCTGTCTTGCAAGCACAAGGGCCCGGGTTCGATCCCCAGTGACCACATACAATACTGGTTATGGAGACTGACCCCAGCAGCAATCAGCACCACATACCACAGTGCCGGGCATGGTGGCTCACGCCTGTAATCCTAGCACACAGGAGGCAGAGGCAGGAAGATTGCTGTGATGTGAATTTGAGGCTGAGCTCAGGGCCAGCCTGAACTACAAAGCGAGACCTTGTCTCAAAAAAAAAAAAAAAAAAAAGTTATACAACACAGCGAATGGAATTTATTCCAGATACGCAAGGCCATCTAAAACACACAAATATCGGTTAATTCAATAAATCCCACCATCAAACTAAAGAAGAAAAATCACATGATAATATCCTTAAATGCACTAAAAATATGAACTCCAAATGAGGAGAGGTTGCTGAACTTGATACATGATATCTACAAAAAGCCTAAAGCTAACATCACACTGAGTGGTGAGAGTCAAAGCAAATGATCCTGTCAGCACCTAGGCCAAAGAAGGTGCCACTTCTGCATGTCCATTTGTCCTTCGGCTATGGGAGTTGGGGGGATAATTGGGAGGGAGGATAGGACTCACTCTGCCTCCACCTGGCTTTGGGAGAAACTTGTCACCTTTAATCAGGTTAAGATTTCATCAAGTGCCAACATATTGGGGTGATAGACTTTGCGTTGGCCTTTTGACCTCTGATTTGGGGTAGACTGGCATCTGACTCGAGTGTGATGGTAAACAAAAGGCAAGGTAGAGACAGATACACCAGGAAGAAGAGTCGAGCATTGGAGGTGGCAAATTAGTAAGATTTACAGTTATCAGAAGATTTTGCTCCTACTTGAGAATACAAAAATTAAAGCACCAGCGATTTAGCTCTAGTGGTACCAGGCCTACCTTGGAAGCACAAGGGCCCAAGTTCAATCTCTGATATTGCAAAAAATAAAAATTTTTAAAAAGAGAGAGAATACAAAATTAAAACTTCTGTAATAAATTCAAACTCTTCTTTTGTCTCTCTCAAACCATCACCCCTCCAGGCCCCACCCATCACCAAACTTACATGTACACATCCACACATATGTGCACATATACGCACACATGTTCACAAGTGAAGTGAAGCAGGACTGAGACAATGGACAGTAAGATGAGGAACTAGTAGAGAACTCAAAGTCTGCTGAAGACCCTCTGGAGGACCCTAGATAAGCCCCAAAAGCAGTCCAATAGGCAATGAAAGCCAGATCAGCCTCTCTTATCTGGGCAAAATGACAGTAAGTTACACCAATTACGCTTCAAGGTCAGAGTCTATGCATGCTTTTAATCCTGCTGGCTTCAATATGGCCATTTGCTCAGGGCCACGTATTATTTCCTTAAGAAATTCAAATACTTGGCCTTTATTAGATTGAGACTTTCATCTAGGGCCCGGGAGTTAGCTCAGTGGTTCCGGCACCTGTCTTACAAGTGCAAGGATCCAGGTTCGATCCCCGGTAACCACATACCATAGTGGGAGTGGAGACTCACACTCAGCAGCAACCAGTACCACATACCACAGTGCCGGGCGTGGTGGCTCACGCCTGTAATCCCAGCAATCGGGAGGCAGAGGCAGGAGGATTGCTGTGAGGTGAGTTTGAGGCTGAGCTCAGGGCCAGCCTGAACTACAAAGCGAGACCCTGTCTCAAAAAAAAAAAACCTAAAAAAAAAAAAAAAGACTTTCATCTATACTTTCAAAATCCTGTCTGTACTTTTGAGTTTAGTTTGCTAAGACTTTGTTAGACTTCTGATATGTGAAATAGTTCATTTGTGTATTTTGGCGGTAGTTGTAAGACAAGTGGGGATAACTACAGAGTGTAAATTTTAAAGCTTTTGATTCTCTAAGACAAGGGAATTGGGATTGTAGTCCTTTCCCCATCTGTGAAAAAATATATAATGCATGTCAATGCAATAAGTATTTATTAGGTGCCTAGCACAGTGTTCAGAGTGCATACAGTCTTGTCCCAAAAGTAGTTACTCAGTTATTGCTTGTCATCCCAAAAGATAGATTATCATTTCCCTAGCTAGCATCTGTGGGATTTGGAAAGAATCAAGATTTATTGTTAGAAATAGATCTACTGATCAGGATCACAGCGTAACAAAGGTTAGAGCTCAGGCCAGATTAATGAATAGAAAATGGTTTTATTTCCTTTGATATCTAGTGTTATTCTTATGGTGCATATACTTCACCTTAAGTGTATAAGGAATAATAAAAGTTTGTTCTTTGATTTGATGGGACAGGGTGCTATGAAAAAATACGAGCCATAAAAATTAAAAACCAGTGGAAATGATTAATCAATTAACAATGAATGGCTCTGGCCTTCTTGGAAGGCATTTTATTTGGGAGAAGGTTTAGAAATGTGTCACAGTTAGGAAAGATGCCCTTCAAATATTATTTGAAAGACGTGGAGTTTCTTTAAAATGAGTTATGAAGCCAGAGTGATTGAGGTGGGATAAGTATGAAAAATTACAATCTATTCCACTATGTTCAAATTAACTTGGCATGGTAAAGGGTCATTGTGGAAAAAATGAAAGGAGAATGGGAATTTAAAAGTGGGAATACAAATGGCAGGGAATAGGGGAATAATTTGTCAGTTTTCCAAGAAGAGTATTTTCTGGCCCTTTCTGAGTTCCTGAGAAACAATCCCCTGAAAGGAAAAGATGTCAATTTAGCTATGTTTACTTGATGAAAATAAAGCTACAGAGCCTAAGCAAACCTCTTCTCTTTGTTCAGATTCAGTGTTTGTCAAGTATTCGTCCCTCCTATAATTTGGTTCCCTGAGTGATGCACTAATCCAGAAGGAACACCTTGAACAAATGATAGACATGCATTATCTCTCAGATCCAGCTGTAAATTAATAAATGACTCTTCGGTTCATGTGTCAGTCTCTTATAAATGCAGTCAGTATAAAGCACTTCCCTGAAATGTAACCACTCTCGATGCACTAACTATACTGTGTTGCTGGATCTGCAAAGCTGAAGATTAAATCATGAAACCATGAGCAACTTTCACTCTGCCTTCTCATTGAGCTTTGAAAAGTCTGGCATATTAAACATTTTAGTTGTTATTCTCTAGCTCTCAAATGACTCACCGCTCAGATTTACTTCTACCAGAAATAAATATACAAAAAATCAGGAAAGTGGGAGGAAAATAAAATAGCACAGAGCAAAAGGCTTTAGTGTCATGAGGCCTGAATCTGGACATGATTGACCCAACTCCTACCCTATATTTCCTTATTTAAAGAGTTTCATGTGAAACTAAAATGAGATTGTATTTTTAAAAATCTAGCAAACATTTGATAAAGTACAATTTCTCTTACTATCATTTGAGGCAGAATTTGTTTTTAAACACAGTCCAGGTTTAATTCAAAGCATAAATATCTTGAGAAGACAGCTCAGATCTTAGCCAACAAACAAAAGGGCAAAAGAATTTGGGAATCCCAGAGTCCACTGGGGCCTTGGGACATTGTATTTCAGAGCCCTTATACATTAGGTTTTTACATGGGTCACTCAAGGAAGATGAGCTAGCGGAAAGGTTATCCTAAACTCATGCAGGGGAGACGAAGTGTTTAAGGAGCGACTGTTGCTATAAGTTATATGTAGATGTTTGGTGCTTAGAGATAGGCTATTCCTAACTAATCATCACAAAGTATCTTCTTTTCACCCATTGTCAGGAAGGATTACAAACAGTACTAACTAATACGTGCAAATTACCTTGTGCCTCAGATTGTGTTAACAAAATATTTCTGTAATTATTTTCTTATGCATAAGTTTATCTCACTGAGAGCATCATAAATGCCTTGAGAATTTCTTGTCCCCCTCATTCCCTCACCCCATGTAGAAGGTAGTGGAGGGACAATGGCTAGAGATGACTGAGCTATCTTGTTGGCATTTATTTATCTGTTACTGTGTGCCCAAAGTCGGCTGAGTGCCTATGTGCACATTAGCACTATAAATTCTGTTAGCAGCCTGATGCAACAAGGATGGACACACTCTTATCCTTGTTTTACAGACCACAGCACCAGGATTTGAAGGTCACGTGCCCGAAGTTACACAGAAATGCTGCTTCTCAAATACAGGATTCTACTGCCAACCTACTCCCTTCTATCTTCTTTCCCATTTGTTTCAGGCAAGCTATTTAATGCTTTTAAAGGTACCCAGTAATGTGGCCAGAACGTCTGTGTCCTCCTGACATTCATATGTTGAAGTCTAAACCCCACCGTATTAGCAGATGGGCCTTTGGGATGTAATAATGCCGTGAAGGTAGAGTTCAAACTTTTAGGATTAGTTCCCTTATAAAAGAGACCCAGAAGGCTTGTTTGCCACTTGTATCTTGTGAGGACACAGCAGAAAGTTACCATCTATAAACCAGGAAATAGGCTCTCACCAGATATGCTCTCACCTTGATCTTGACTTTCCAGTCGTCAGAAGGTGAAGGATGCATTTCTGCTGTTCATAAGCTGGTTAGTTTACGGTATTTGGTTATAGCAACCTAAACAGATTAAGAATGTTAGTTGAAGTGATCTTCATTCTCACTAAAACAAGGGAGCTGTGAATTTCCCATTTTAGCACTGAGAATGATGAGACCACAATCAAATACTCTTCCTTACAAAGATCCTAGAATATTAATACTCACATTTCCTATTGGATCACATAATAAATTAATATAAAACATGTGCATTTTATCCAAATAATAATATATATTGTTGACTTTAAAAAGCAGCATAAAATAAAGATGACAGATGTGATAACTATATTTGATAATAAAAACTTGCTATAGATGAAAAACTCAAAATCATCTTTTCATTCAGAAGTATTCAAATGATGACCTGATAAACTAAACTTACATGATTTCTCAAGGAAACAAAGTAAAACATGGGTAAAATAACACCAAGAAAAATGTGGTAGCTACAAATTAAATAAGGAATAAAATCTTCCAAAATATAGATCTATTAAATATGTCCCAGGCAAATTGGATTATGTAGATGTAATAGCCATGAAATCAAAGTTATACTACAGAAAAATAAATTTTATTATAATATTTATGAATAAATACATAGATTTTGATAAGAATAATTTAAGCGAATTGAAAGTGAAAGTGAAAAAAATACTAAAATATTTTCAATTTAATTGGAAAGTTTGATAAGATAAATAAGTGGACCATATATTGTTCTCTCTAGAAAACCCTTTAATGAAGAAAATCAATCAATATCCTTATAATGAAAAATGATAAATGGAGAGTGTCTTAAGAAGCATGGACTTTTGAGTTGAACCTACCGGATGTGAATTTCGTCTCTATTGATTCCTTAACTATAATCTTCAACTGGTACTAAAATCTTTCTGTGCTCCCCGTGACCTCATCCAAACAATGGGAAGAAAAATAATATTAGATTCTTCCTTTTCTTTTCTTTCTTTTCTTTCTTTCCTTTTCTTTTTGAGTATTGGGAGATTGAAGCCTGGGGCATCCTACCACTAAGCTCTTTTCCCACCCCTTTTTCCTTTTTTATTTTGAAACAGGGTCTGGTTAAGTGTCTAAATTGCTGAGGCTGGGCTTGAATTTAGCTCCTCCTGTTTCAACTCCCTTAAATGCTGGGATTACAGGCATGTGCAACTGTGCCCAGCTTCTTCTTCTTCTTTTTTTTTTTTAGACAGAGTCTTGCTTTGTGGTTCAGGCTGGCCCTGAGCTCAGCCTCCAACTCACATCACAGCAATCCTCCTGCCTCTGCCTCCTGAGTGCTGGGATGACAGGCGTGAGCCACCACGCCCGGCACTGTGGTATGTGGTTCTGGTTGCTGCTGATGCATGAGTCTCCATGCCCAGTATGGTTATGTGGTTACCGAGGATCGAACCCGGGTCCTTGCACTTGCAAGACAGGCGCCGGAACCACTGAGCTATATCCCCGGCCCTGTGCCCAGCTTCTTTTTTAAATTCACTGCAGTGCAAGGGATGGAACCCAGGGCTCAGCATCTGTTCAGCCCCCACCTTGAACTATATCCCACACTTAGGATTAGGTTCTCATGTGGAGTCAATATGAGAGAGTGTTCAAAGCACTTTAAAGAATGCTTACTACAGACTAAGTGCTACATATGCATTGGCTGCTTATAAATTTTTCCTGTTGATTGATTCCACAGTCCTGGATTGCTTAATACTGGATAATAAAAAGATGCTATCCAATAATTATAATATGACTAGTGTTGAAACAACAAGCATTGTGTCAGTGTATATAGACTTCAAGACATCATCTTGCCAGGCATGGTGGTGCACGCCTGTAACCTCAGCATTTGGGCAGGAGGGTCACTGGGAGTCTAAGATGAGCTTGAACTACACAGCAAAATCTTGCTTTAAAAAAAAGAAAAAGAAAAATCACCTTGGAAATATCATCTTGTACATAGTAAATATATACTATTTTATGTATCAATTAGAAAACAAGAATGTATTTCACTGATAATCCATTCTGGATTATAGATTTTATCTGGATTTGGTTAAAGCAGGGATGTGATAATGGTTCCCTTCGTGACCAGTTTTATTTCTTAGACCCTTAAGAAAATTTTCAGATTTTTCCAGTTTTTCTATCTCAGGACCATTTTAAGCCCTCCTGTATATGCCTGTCATGCTCCCTTTCACCTTTCTCTCTTCATTTTAAGGGCCCAGTTTTCAGGAATCAGTTCATTTTCTATCTCCTCCCTCCCTTACTATTCAAGGCGCTCTCTCTGAATTCACTGCCCATTCTTTGCCATGACCATGAAACTCATGTAGGTCGTGTGTTTCTTTGGTCCATTGTTCTCAGCCACAATTTCTCATTGGAATTACTTGGGGAGTTTGAAAATAGATACAGCCTGGAGATTGAGGGTTGTAAAAGCTCCCCAAAAGATCTATCTTAATGTTCTGCCAGGGTTGAGAACCACTTAGTCTATCATGAATGTCAAGCTCTCTTATGGCAGAGAATGCTTTCCATTAGTAGCCCTTGCTAGTGTACCTGGAGGTTATGATGTTCCTTGACAAGCACTGCACAATATCAGTGCATTTGACTGTTTCTTACAAATGATTAGCAATTTAGTAGCAAGTAAATAATTGTGGTTTTAATATAAAATATAGAATCTTAGCCCTTAGGATGTATAAACAAGACAAGCTCTTGAAAGAAACATTTTTGGCCGGTTTCCAATTTGAAGGCTTTTCCACTAAAGATACTGCACACATTGTACTGATGACAGAGTGCTACTGACATCCAATGTTTGGCTTCACTTAGCTGTTCTGCAAGATAAACTTACTTTATCTAGCAGTCAACATGGATGTTGATGGGTCATTTATAATTAAAAGAAGGGGAGTTCATATGAGCAATACAAAAATAAAGCACCATTTAATGAAACAGGTGTTCCCTTGGGAAAGGTTGTGGGGGTGAAGTTTTATTTTGCATAAAATCTCACATAATCTGAAAGTAACTGATCCCACTAAGGCTCAGTTTAGTAGCCACTATAGATGGGTAATAAAACTATACAACTATTCTTAAAAGTACCAATGCATAAATTCATTTTTTTTTGAGACAGTATCTCGCTTTGTAGTTCAGGCTGGCCCTGAGCTCAGCCTCAAACTCACATCACAGCAATCCTCCTGTCTCTGCCTCCCAAGTGCTGGGATTACAGGCGTGAGCCACCACACCCAGCACTGTGGTATGTGGTACTGGTTGCTGCTGGGGTGAGTCTCCACGCCCAGTATGGTATGTGGTTACCAGGGATTGAACTCGGGTCCTTGCGCTTGCAAGACAGGCGCTGGAACCACTGAGCTAAATCCCCAGCCCCCAACCCATAAATTCTTTATTATCGAGTCTAAGTTTTGCCAAAAAAAGCAAAAATTGTGAATTTTGGTGTTGGAAATTTAACAACAACAATAATATGCACTCTTAACACTAATTATCTGCCTTTCATTTCTTGGTCACAGATTACTTCTAATATTCACCTTTGTTTTAACCCCTATTCTGTGCTGTTTATTTTTGTCTTTTTAACCAGCAAT
>PVIR01025889.1:0-24421 GCA_004026965.1 Petromus typicus | reverse complement strand
AAATTCAGTTCAAGGCACAAAGACAGTTGCACACGATGAGCCAGGGGATGCCAGAGAAGATGAGGAAATCAAATCACAAACTAACAAACATGGAAGGGAACATATGCATATTATTTCATCAGTTTAAGAGTTGTCCTTTGAAGAACCCACTAAAATGTCCAACTTAGCAAATCTTATTAAGAAAAAGTAAAAATTAAAAAAATTAGATGTAAGAGAAAGGACATATATTGATAAAGTAATCATAATTCTGGGATAATATTATGCACAATTACATGCTAATAAGTTCCATCAATGTATAAAAAATATAATGCTTAGTGAAAAATGATAACTTAGAAATAATAGTTCAAGAGGAAACAACATCCAAGAATGAATCTATAAGAAATAGAAAAATGCTGTCAACATAGTCTTGGAAAGTTCTCAAAGCATGCCTGCCTTTCCTGGTGTATTCTAAAGTTCATGCAGCAGACAAGTTCCATAATGTAAAATCTATGACAAACTACAGAGCAAAATAAAAAGCTATTGAATTTTATTTTATAAAGAAACTCTATTAACCAAATTTGGAGAAAATAGCATGAAAAAAAATGATCTGCCAGCACTTCCCAAAATTTACTGATAGGGTGCCATTTTTTTTTAACATAATGACAAAGCAAGATATCATTAGGAAGAGGCTGGGTAAATGTAGTTAAGTATAAATGTACAACCTTATGTCAGAAAACATTATGGTGAAATTAAAAATAACTAACAAACAAAGAACATTTGGAAGAAATACAAAAGATTGGATTTTCACATATTTTAAACAACCTCCAATAATTACAAAAACCACAACTGAAAAAGGTACAGTTAGAGATAATTATGCAAGAAATACAAATGGGCAGTAAGCATGAAAAACACGAATAGTTCAAACTCACTAGAAGGAAAAGAAGCTCATGTTCAAATCAGTCTGTTACACTTTTTGCTTATTAACTTGGCTGAAGGGTAATGCCAGAAGCAAAAGTATGTACAGATAATGGAAATATAAATTGATGAGACGTTTTTAGAAAATGGTATGATGGCATTTGGAAAGAGTTGAATGTGGAATGAACCCCTCTGACATAGTAATTCCACAAGTAAGAATCTATCCTAAAGAAAGGATTGAAGGTAAACAGAAAATGCACCCTCTTTGGTGGCACAGTTTTGCATTTGCCTTCTCAGCAGTCTTCCTGCTGATTCATCCTCTTCTACCCATCTGGAAATGCTGGTGGGGGGTCATGGGGCTACTTTTTGTCTACACTGACTCTCTAAAGGAATTAATACTATTTCACAGTTTGAAAAGCCGTGTGCACTCAAACAACTTCCAAATTTATGTATCCAGTGCCAATTTCTTCTGGAAGGAGAGAGGAGGAGGCAAGAGGGAGAGAAAAGAAAAGAAAGGAGAGAGGGAGGGAGGGAAGGAGAGGAAAGAAAGAAATCTATTTTCATATCTAAATTTGCAAATTTTTTTAAAATATGATCAAAGCATCACTTCAGAAAATAATTTGAGGGGCCAGGGATTTAGCTCAATGGTTCCAGTGCCTGTCTTGCAAGTGTAAGGGCCCAGGTTCGATCCCCGGTAACCACATACCATACTGGGCATGGAGATTCACGCCCAGCAGCAACCAGTACCACATACCACAGTGCCGGGCGTGGTGGCTCACGCCTGTAATCCCAGCACTCGGGAGGCAGAGGCAGGAGGATTGCTGTGAGTTCAAGGCTCAGCTCAGGGCCAACCTGAACCACAAAAGTGAGAACTTGTCTCTAAAAAAAAAAGGGGGGGGAGAGAGAGGGAGAAAAATGAGAGAAAGGCTAGTAGAGAAGGACAGAGAGGGAGAAGGCAGATGGATGTTTGAAGAAGCAGGGTGGGAACTGTACCTGGGAGCTCAGCCCACCTGGACACTACTCTTGAAGCTGGATCCGTGTAGTGTCTGGACAGTCACGTTTTCTTGGAAGTGAGGAGGAAAGAAACAGGAATCCATGCTCTAGTGAGATGAAGAAAGAACAGAACTGCAAATTCAGTCACAGTCCCTAAAGGTGGAAGGTATTTGTTCATGGGAAGGAGAAGGACGCTAAGATTATCATGCAGCATGTGGGCTTCTCTCATCATTTACTGTTTGTCCAGCCTGTTCTGCACCAGAAATGGAAGGCCACCACTTTGCACTGAGATCCTACCCTGGGCTCCAAACAGGGCAGACCACACCTAAGTGATGTCATTCCTGCTCAGTGCCACATAATCAAACTGAAATGGTAAGGCAGCAGGTAGATCTCAAATTTGACTAACTTCTCTTCTCAAGAATGGTAATCTCCAGTTTACCTGAGTTGGAGTGATCAAGGATTCGTCTCTACCTTAACTTTTTTTTTTTTTTTTTTGAGACAGGGTCTCGCTTTGTAGTTCAGGCTGGCCCTGAGCTCAGTCTCAAACTCACATCGCAGCAATCCTCCTGCCTCTGCCTCCCGAGTGCTGGGATTACAGGCGTGAGCCACCACGCCTGGCACTGTGGTATGTGGTACTGATTGCTGCTGGGCGTGAGTCTCCATGCCCAGTATTGTATGTGGTTACCGGGGAATAGAACCTGGACCCTTGCACTTGCAAAACAGGCTCCAGAACCACTGAGCTAACTCCCTGGCCTCTGCTTTAACTCTTAACAAAAGAGTAAAGTGAAGTAATCAGATGTTACCCAGTCAATTTTTCATTTCTAACGTGTAGTTTACTGTTCCTACTTCACAAAACCCACTGCTCTCTCACTGCTCAATGGAAGCTCACCTGCCTTCTGTTTTATAGGCCAGAGTTTCATGAATCTCTAATAAAAGTCGACTTGAACAATAATACATTCATTCTAATTTTGTTTTGTGGTCCGTTCTTCCAGAGAAGCAATCTGGGAAGGAAGATGAGGGCAGTGAATAAGAAGAAAGAGAAAACAAATTGAAAACAGAATGGAAAGAAAAAGAGAAGGAGAAAGCAAACAATTTAGAAAACAAAGTGCCTTCAGTACTGCTTCAAAAGGGAGTAAAGAGCTCAGCTCAGAAACCATCCCTCATCTTCACTGGGCTGTGAGAGAGAAGCACAGGACAAGAAGATGGATGCTCCCCGAGTGCCCTGCACCACCCCATCCTGTGCAGGGCAGGTGCCCTCACTAGCCTGATCCCATGTGCTTCTAGACGTCCAAGGGATGCACAGGGTCATCGGCCCCATTTTGCAGATGAGAGCGGAGGCTGTGCAGAGGAAAGTAGGACCACATGACTGGATGGGGCAGAATCAGCATCTGATACTCCACAGGCTCCAGATATGCAGGAGGAGGAGATTGAAATGCCACACCTCCCAGGGGTGGGAATCACCTCTGAAGGTCAGGAGTGATTCCAGTGCCAGTCAGAGAGAGGGAGCAGGGGCAGGGAGGCCCGGCCATGGCCAGGGTCTGGGTGAACAAGCCCCAGGTTGCTTCCATTTAGTATGGACAGGGGAGGTTTCTTGTTTCAAGAATGTTTGGCAGCGTCTGCCCACATATTGCCCAGAACCTCAACCATTGTAAGGCGCTCTGCAAACACCTAAATGTCATTATTACAAAGCACCAAGCCAGCCAGCTAGTGCTTTGGAAAGTACCCAAGCAGCTGAGCTTGCTATTTTGATAAAATGCTGTTTGACAAAAAAAAAAAACAGGCATCCCCAATAGTGTGTACAAAAAGACGGGACTCATGAATATGCATAAAGTCCTTTTACTAGGGACAATTGCTTTGGTGGTTTGTGGAGCAGAACAGACTGGCTGGGAACACAGCTCATCCTCAAGCCCTTTTTTGGGGAGTCTCAGAAAGGCTGTAGTCATTCGCCAGGACCCCAGGACATTGGCACTGTCAGCAGAGACCCATCCATCCCTCCTGCCACCCCATCTTGGTCAAAGCACGAATCAGAACCCAAACGTGAGAACCGTCCTTCCCAGACTGCCACGGTAATTCCTACAGGGCCTCCAGACCCTGTGGCTCCCATTTTGCAGGCACATGAGAGACCACAGAAGCAGACCAGAGTCAGGCTCTCTGCACAAGTCAGCCGGTATTCAGGGGAGAGTCTCCTCCACAACACATGGGACTGAAAATAGCATTAAGTAAGGAGGAGAGGGGGTGTCGGGGAAAGCTGCGATAGGGTTTGCCTTCCTCATCTTCCCTGGCCCTTTGCTGTCTAAACCTTCTCTTACCCTCCTGCAATTTCTTTCTGTACAAAGGATTAGTTGTGAACCACGTGGCACCACTAAGGGCTGCGCATGCGCCATCCCTCCCACATTAACTCTGCCTTTTAAGAAGAGCCTAGAGATACACAGGAATAATTCGAAAAGAGTGGGAGTAGGATGGGCACTGCACAGACCGCTCAGATCCCACCATTACTCCATCGGGATGGCCTCTGTCTGAGGCCCAAGCTTGTGACGGCAATAGCTTCATCCCCGAGTTTGACTTCTGATGCAGGCGCGGGACCTCAGCCAAAAGGAGCAAGGTGGGCAGTGACATATTTTCTAAAGAAAGTCAGCTGTGTTCAGACAGCAGGTGCCAGCTGATAGCAACATCTACCACGCTGTGCTCCAAAATCTGCCGGGAGCTCTGGCCAGAGCCAGGCTGGCCCTCGGGTGCCCGTTTGTCTTGCTTGTCCCATTGAAGTGGCAAGGATAGTGGTTCCCTTTGAAAGGTGGGCAGTTCTGAGGTCAGAAGCAACAGCTCCCATTTCATGCTGCTTTTGAAGGCGCACAAAATAGATGGCTGGCTGAAAGGACAAGTCATCTTGAGTGCAAGGACGCTTATTCACAGGGCCTGCTGTGAAGGAGAAATCCAAACCTACTTCACCGGAACAAATGGCACTCTACAGGCTAGTGTCCAGGAGAAGCCACCTGGAGTTTTCAGTCACTTAAGTACCAGAGCAAACACATGACTTGCCTTCATATGAACTTGCATGGTGCCCTAATAGCCCAGAGACCTATGTGTGAACCTTACCTCTGTCACTTTGAATCATTTGTGTCAATTCTGAATCACTTGGCTACTCTATGAAACTGAGGTTATATATCTACATCCTAGGGTCATAGGAGGGAGTAAACGTGATAGCGACACAAATCATATCTTACTGTACATTGTGGAAACAGGCTTCTCATTGTGATAGTGCATGCAATGTTCATGAGGTGGCTGGACTATAAAGATAAAAAGTCCTCAACTTTAAAGGCACATCTTCAGATAAAACTATTAAACAATGCAGTGGCCAGAGCTTTAGGATTGTCCAGATGTCAGAAGGAGAAGAGAGAAGAGGGGAGGGAGGGGAGGGGAGAGGAGAAGAGAGGGGGATGGGACTGGGAGGGAAGGAGAGGAACTCTGAAGGAAAAGGTCTTCTGCATGAGGTCGATTACAGGATGAATACATTTTCTACGAGGACAAACAGAGAGGAAGTTTCAGACCAACCAAGAGAGCCCAATGAGCCAAAGTACAAAAATGCTTGAGCTGGAAGTCCTTATGTATCGATGGCATATGGGTTCTCCATCTTCAACAAAGTCACAAGAGCCCATGCATCTCAACACAGCAAAGCAGTCATCTTCACCCTGAGATGAAAATGCATCACAGAATGTTTTAGCATTTCAAAGGAGGCCTCAGAAAGTTTCTGAAACAAGAAAGAATCTAACAGAGATGCGCCCACCAAGTGAGTGTGTAAGAAAAAGAAAAGGAAAACAGTGAATGTCAGAGTGATTTGAAGATTCAATGAGTCACCCACCCAAAACTGCTGTGCAGAGAAGGTCTACCACAGTAGCTCATGATGGGGGAAGACCCTAACCCTGTTTGGACATCTGTTCAGAAGACTATATAAGAAACTCCTAAGCTGTGGCTCCTGAAAACCCCAGCCAATGGAAACAGGGCCTTTTCACAGGCCAAAAAGACAGCTAGACCTTGCACAGGACAAGAGACCTCTGCACTTTCACACTAAGGGTCCCCAACCACACCTTGTCCAGGAAAGAATGGCCAAACTACCTTGAAACTCACTAAGAAAATTGCTTCTGTTCCTTCTGTTTTAATTCTCCTGAGTATGATTTTTATCTTACATGTGCCAACATTTTTCTTCTCAGTTTCCCAAGACCCCCAGAAAATGGTAGCCTTGGAGAGGGGATGGTAGAGTGCTAGTCAGAAGCAACATAGCAATTCCACCCCAGCTTGAAGGCCTTGCCTATGCAGAGGCCCACTCTACACCTTGTGCTGTGGTGCTGACATGAGATGCAGGAGCTATCTGAGCTCTTGGAGGCTCTACCCCTCTTTCCTTCCCTCACCCACCCTGGGATGTTCAACCACAGCTCCTTCTTGATAAGAACCAGTGAGAAATGTTTCCTGGTTTATAAGCTTGATCTTTACAGATCTGTGTCACATGGTTATATGGTTATGTTTATGTTCATAGTCGCAGAGAACAAGGCCAACTTGAGAGACACACAAACACTTCTCAAACCTCAATGTGCTTACCAGTCACCTGTGATCATGTCAAAACGCAGATTCTGATTCGGTGAGCAGGGTTAGCAGGTCTATTGACTGCTCTCTGACATGTTCCTGGGTGCTTTAGCCCACATTTAGAGGAAGGAAGTACCACTCGACTCATTTACAGTGGAGCATTTCCTGAACATGGCCCTGAACTCCATGCAAATGGACATAGATACTTGCCCCCCCATTAAACTGAGGGGAGATAATAATATCAAGCATACAGGTAAATCAAGGTAAGGTGAGCAAACAGATAATTCAACAAGGTCAGTTCGTAGAGTCATTGTTCTCTGAAGAAGACAAACAGGGAGAGTGACAGAGCAGGACTTGTGTGCATACGCAGGAAAATGTTATGCTGGCCAGTATGAGAGGCCTTCCCTGATGAGAGAAATGAGAAGAGAGAAAGCATAAGGAATTGTCACAGAGGGAGGAGGAGCAGACACTAAGGAAAAGGTGACTAAATAAAATGTGCCTGGGTCAGATCAGGGAAGACTGTTGGAGGTAATATTGGTGAAATTGGAATAGTTTCTCCACTGTGGTTGGTAGTATTCTTCTAAGATGAATTTCTTATTTTAGACCAATGTTCTATGATTCTGTAAAATGTTAAAAAAAAAACAAAAAGGTGAAGAGTATAAAGAGCTCTGTGGGGTCTTTTGGTAACTTAAAATTATTTCAATTCTCAAAAACTATTAACTGACAAAACAATAGAACAGAAGGAAGCAGGAAAGAAAAGTAATATAAATGTGGACAGTTGTGTTTGACATTCTACTCAGTGTCTGTGAGATTAGAGTGAACATTCAGGTCATGATGGGAGCAACTTATATGTATGACCTTGAAACGCAAAGAATTCCATCTGTCACCCCAAGGAAGGAACAGCAACTGATTCAGTTGCAAAAAGAGCATCAGGAGTATGATGGATGGAGAAGTTCACCACTGAGTCAAGCAGTCTTGCAGTATCTTCCTTGCCAAGCTGAGGTCCTGTCCCATGATAACCAAGACCCCATGATGTCTCATGCCAGTCCTTTGCTCTTCCCTCCTAAGTCTGGAACTTGGCTTAGAAACAAATTTCAGAAATCACTGATACACTTTGCCTGTCCCCTCTTTTCTTTGGTTCCATGTTTCCCTCCAGTTCTACCCTTCTTTCCTTCCCTCACCACCCTGGGATGTTCAACCACAGCTACTTCCTGATAACAACAGTGAGAAATGTTTCCTGGTTTATAAGCTTATCTTTATAGGAACTAAGGGAAACATGCCATCTTTGCTTCTCTGACTCAAATCACCTTTTTTCTTCCTATTTACAGCAGTAGCTATTGAGAGAAGAGGTAGATAGGCCTGAAGTCCTACTCTTAAGTGTTCCCAAGAGCCTAGGTCAAAAGGTCACTTAACCAACCCCAACAAATACCAATCTTCCTTCTCATACCTGTACTACTATAACTCAAGCCAGCATAAGCTTTCAACATAAAAGGCTCCTTCTTGGTATTTAGAATACAAGATACTCGTGCTTGAGCCCAGGGAATGAGGTTTGCAAGGCCCAGGCAGCATCAGTGGTATCGAAAACTCTGACATGAGAACTGTGTGTGGGCCCTTCATCAGGGAGACAGCAAAGCCATGACAGTGACAAACTGGCCTGCCTTCTGCCTGTGCAGCTCAGCTGGCCGTATGGTTTAGGAAGGAGATGCATCATCTCTCCTTTTCAACCCAGTCAGTCCTCACTGTAATGGATGGGATTGATGACAGCAGCAGCTGGTCGCTCCCTTTCACACAGTGGCTAGAAGGAGTTAGGACGGAGAAGAAGGAAGTGAGAAGAAGGAAGTGTACAGGAGGCATCTTGTGGCTGATGAGTTCCCAGAGAAACATACTCTTGGGGGGAATCTTAAAGCCAGGAACATCTCCAAAGCATTGATTCATTGCTGAAAAGAGTTCTTATATCCATGGAATTTGTACCTAACATTTAAGGCTTCTTCCAGCCTGAGGTAGCCTTAGGAGATTTTTTTTTTAATGACTGTAACTAAGAAATTGAAGTGGATCTTTAATGATTAGTACTTTTTTTTAAAGTAAGCTAATTTCCAGCTTCCTTATGGTGAGAGCAGAAGCGACCAGTCTCAAGCCCAGACACGGGGACTAGGACCAGTTAACTCAATACAGCCATATTTCCTGGCTTTTGATCGTCTCCTTCTATATATCTGAGTACTTCCATGCATTCAAGAGGATGGGTTAGATGTCTTCCTAATTTGGCCAAATGCAAATAAATTAATGTTTTCATTTGTACAGATTTTTCTCTTCTCATACTATTGAAGGCAGATAGAAGAATGAGTCCAGATATTTGGGGCTGAGACTAAAACTTTTAAATCCTCTACCCAACTCTTACCATACACAACATAATCTCACACCTAGCAGGGGGAAAATAGAATACCTCTTATTCAGGAATAGTGTGATGATTTACACGCATGGTAATTTATAAGAAGAACTTAAAAGTCATGAATAAAATAACGTGCAATGTACACTTGTTGCTTGTGCCCAGCATCCACTCCCTCTTCACTCAGAAAACAGGACTGAAGATCAAAGGACATAGTTCTGGAATTCAAGGAGAGTTTTACATCTTGTGCTTTCCATACAATTCAGTCCCCACTGAGCCACATAGGTCTCTGATTGACAAAAGTATTTCATGAATGGTAATGCCCCAGCCACAAAAATTCCTTTATGGATGAGGGTGTGACCCCTCATTTGATAAGAATAAACACGTGGGTCTCTGGGAATAAGGGACGCAGTTCTACTTCCCACTTCCCAGAGGCAGAAGGATCTTGAGACGGTTAAAATTACTTTTGTGGCCTAAAGGAACTTGTTTAAACACAAAATGGACACCCAGATTAGAGATCTCAGAAACAGCATCGGAATTCTGATGACATTTGAACTCTCAGCTCTGACTGCATCTGAAGGTAGCCCAACTCTGGTCATATCATGGACATCAATTTGATATTTTTGGCCAATGTTTTTTTTATATTTACTGTATCAGAAATAATTGTTTGTTGAAATGATTAACTATAATGTAAAATTCCCTCAAGAGATTATCTCTGAGCAGAAAAATCATAATATTTTGTAACTTCTTTTACCTGGTTTGAATTCTCATATTTCTCTCTCATAATCCTGGGTTACATTTTGGAAAAGATAATAGAGATATTTTTTAATTTTAAATGATATAATTTATCTTCTGTATTGTAATGCTTGTCAAACCCAGAGGAAGTCCACACCTGGGTATTCTAGGAAATCTGGTTTGCAGAGGCCCAGCGCACCTTTTTCTGAACCTTTACAGTGTCATTAACACTTGCAAGTCAATTATTATTTAGCTTTTGCATTTCTCTAAACCTTTTTAGCTTTTGTAATTTTTTTTCCTTCAACATATCTGAACTTCCAAGACCCTGGAAAGACTGCTCTCCAAAGAGCCAATTCTTATAGATATTAAATTAGCATTCCTCTTGTCTGCAAACCAAACCATCTGGAAACCACATTCCCAGTACCTTGATCTTGTGGGGTTCCCGAGCTGGAGTTCACTGTCCCTCTTCCCTGCTCACCCAGAGCTATGTTTCCATACACTGAAGACCATTGATATTACTGAGGAAATCCTAATTCTCTTATCTTGCCTGTCCATGGAAACCACAATAAAGAATCTTTTGTGTACTCTTCCCTGGCTCCCTCTGCTTCCGGATCAGCTTTAGGAGGTGGCTTCTTTCACTGCAAGACTCTACAACTTTGGAACTGCAAGTAACAAACTACCTTTTCAATGACAATCTTGTCTTGACCTGTTGACCTCAATCTACATATGAATAATAATAAAATCTACATCTTAAAATAATATACTAATCCATTCAGAGACACACACAGAGCAGGATTCACAGACAAATCCAGTAAAGGGACCAGGGACAAAGTACTGTATGATCAGCCTTGGTGCTTCTCTGGATGAATGAGAAATTCTCAGCTCAATGAGAAATTCTAGATTTTCACAAGTCTTATGTACATATTTTAATTAGTATATTACTGATCAGTATAAACTTTCCCCACTCATTAGTTTTTGATGACAAAGACTACTCAGGCCATTAAAGATTCCATAATTACCATATAATATAATACTCAGAAGGGCCTCCTGAGGGCTTATATATCACACTTTATAGAATGCTTTTTCTCAAAGATCTTATAAGGATCCTTCTTGGACTGGGTGCTCCTAGAAGCAGATCCTAAAGCAAAGTTATTTATTTAGGAAATAACCCTGGAAAGCATAAGCAAGAAGATGAGACAGAAAAGGAAAGGAAGTAACACTGAAACAGCTATCACTGTACCATCCAAGCTCATTGTCTCCTGAAGTCAAAGAATGAAATCGCAGACAAAAGGGAAGCAAGAGGAAGCTGTCTATTGGAAGTTAGATAAAGAAAAAGCAGCTCTTGGAAGTGTTGCTGTTTAGTCACCTTCTCAAGGAGATTCCAGATTAGTTTCATCCCAAACAAACACTGAACAGAACAAGCTAACACGGTGTGAAGTTTCATATTTATTCAAAACTAGAAAAACAAAACTATGAGAAACTATCTCCATAGAACAATCTCAGGCTAACAAAGGAAAAAATAAAAATAAAAGTATGCCCTGGAGGATGCAGTGTGGGATACCATGGAGAATGCCATGGAAAAGAGCTCTTGGTGACTTTTCTTCTGTCCATACTTCGCAGGAACCCACAATAAGTTCACATTCGGGACATCTGATCAGTCCTTTCTTCCCAGTCAGTGTAAGCCACATACATCTCAGCAGGTATCCAGGAAGTTTTTCAAAAATGGGGTGTTAAGGTGCTTATTTTGTCTTGCTCTTTCATGGAGAAGCCAAGTACAGACCTTGTGTAGTTACCAGTGATTGCTTATCACACATGGCTCTACAGGTTTAGAACAAGCAATTGGGGTTTAGGCATTCTCATGTAGAGTTTAAAGAAATTAAGCAACTAGGGAAAGTTCCTGAGATGTCAGCTCTTCCTCTCTGTCTCTGCTTCCCAGTCACTAGGAGGCAATCGGGTGTCCTTGGCTACCCATTTCTACTATATATACTGCACTGTCATAGGCCAAAAAGAAATAGGACTGAGTAGCCATGGACTTAAACTGCTGAAACCTGAGCCAAAATCAAACTTTTTTCTCTTTTGAAGTCATCTATCTTGGATATTTTTGTAATAATAACAGAAAGGGGACTTATATACCCTATCAGGCCTGGGTCTTTGGAGAACCATGACTAATACATAATTAGTTTTCTTAATTTTTCTAATTTTAGTTTTGGGTGTGTGTGTGTGTGTGTGTGTGTGTGTGTGTGTGTGTGTGTGTGTGTGTGTGTGTGTTGCTGAAGATTAAATCAAGATCCTTAGACATGCCAAGCAAGCACTGTACCACTAAGCTATATCCACAGGTCTGGTTCTGGGATTTCTTGGATTGATTCTTTTGCGTGATAGGATTTAAAGACACTATTTCCAGCAGTAGAGAACTCATAGTCTACAGCACATACTGTATTTAGAGATATGCAAACTATCTGCAGTGGATATATCTAATCAAGTGTTTATGAGAAGCAAGAGCCTAAATTACTCTGTATTTGACATTTTTAAACATGTTTAGAAAACTGAATATCATAATGGCTTTGGTTAGTTGTTTGCCAGTGCTGTGGGAAAAAGTGATGAAATAAAAGGTTGCATTTGAATTTTCACTCTTACATCTAATAGCTTGCAGGTATAACTTGAAGAAGACACTTATCTTCTTTAGCTATGGGGTTAAAAATGCTGAAAGAAGAATGCAGAATCTCATCCCTTGTTTGGCTGAGTTATAACTCAAGGCAAACTCCCAATTCCAAAGGAGTCTACTGTTTAAGTGAAGGCACTGCTTATATAACAAAGAGATCTTATAAGTTGGTATGAGGGTGTGTGGGAGGACCCTGACAAATATGGGGACATCTAGATGTTAAATTTTGGTGAGTCTCCTCTGCCAGTAAAAGGCCATACTTAATGGAAATGGCTTCTCCATTCCCAGCAAAAGTGTATTTTCCAAACCCAGTGGCTGTATCCCCACTACCAGGTCTTTCTACCTCTGTCTAGGAGATTAGCAGTACATTTCTGAAGGAAAGAGTAATGGCTTCTCCTAAGACAATTATCATGCAAGACAATGCAGATTTCCTGCAGGACCCAACTTAGTACCTTTCTACGCTATAAAACCTATAACTAGATCTCTAAAAATGGTGTTCAAAGTATGACACATTGCCAGGGACAGAGGTATATAACCACAATCCTAGCTCTCTAGGAAGTCAAGATAGGAAGTTCACAGTTTTTTTTTTTAATTTAATCTTTATAAGTACATTATCAATACATATAATCATCACATTCAACGTTGAGGGTTTGCACCAGAATATGACATGACTTGATTCTCAGTTTTTCCCCCACTCTGCAACCCCCTCAAATACAGAATCTTTGTTTCCTTTTTTCTTTATTATTACCACATTCATTTTCCCCTCGTTATTTACTCCTACATTCTCTCCCCTTTTAAATATTTTCTATTTCACAATATCAACTATAGATACTACAATTCATTTACAACTTCATTTTCTCATACCAGAGAAAAGATATGATATTTATACATCTATGACCTGTTTATTTCACTTATGAGGACGTCCTCAAGGTACGTACATTTGAGTATGAATGACTCAATCTTATCATTTTTAATGGCCGAGTAATACTCCATTCTATAAAAGACCCACATCTTCCCTATCCAGTCTCCAGTTGATGGACATTTGGGTTGTTTCCAAGATGTAGCAATCACAAACTGAGCTGCTATAAACATGGGTGCACATAAGTCGCTGTGAAATTAGTCTTTTAATTCCTTTGTGTATATGCCTAGCAGAGCTATTACTGGTTCAAATGGGACCTCCAATCCTAGCTTTTTGATGAATCTTCACACTGATCTCCACAGAGTTTGTACAAGTCTAAATTCCCACCAACAGTGGAGAAGGGCTCCCTTTTCTCCACAGCCTCACCAACGCTTGTTGCTGGCTAATTCTGAAATGGCAGCCATTCTTTGTGGAGTGAGATGAAATCTCAATGTTGTTTTCATCTGCATCTCTTCAATGACTAATGATGTTGAGCATTTCTTCATATATTTCTTAGCTGCTCTTACTTCTTCCTCTGAAAAGTATCTATTCATTTCAGATGCCCATTTTTGAATTGGGTCATTAAATTTGGGTGGGCTGATTTTTTTAAGCTCTTTACATATTCTAGATAGTAGCCCTTTGTTTGAGGAACAGCTAGTAAAGATTCTTTCCCACATTGTTGGTTGCTTTTTCTCTCTGTTGGTGGTTTCCTTTGCTGTACAGAAGCTTTTTAATAGAATGAGGTCCCATTTGTTGATTTCTTCCCCCAATTCTTGTGCTATAGAGGTTTTGTTCAAGAAGTCATTCCCTAAGCAATGTCTTCAAGAGTTTTACCTAACCTTTTTGCAGTAGATTTAGAATGTCTGTTTTAATATTTAGGTCTCTTATCCACTTTGATTTTAGCTTGGTACACGGTGAAAGAGATAGGTCTAGCTTTAGTCTTTGGCAGGTTAAAGCACAGTTTTTTTCAGCACCATTTGTTAAAGAGGCTATCTTTCCTCCATTGGGGATTTTTAGCTCCTTTGTCAAAGACGAGGTTGCTCAGTGTATCTGGAATAGTTTCTGGATCTTCTAATCTACTACATTGATCTTCAGGTCTGTAGCAACTTAGCAAGACTCTTGTTTTAAAATAAAAAAATAAAAAGAGTTAGGAATATAGCTCACTGTGAAGGGTCTGTACTCAATTACCAGTACTGGAAAAATGTAAAACATTGACTAAATGTGCCAAATTCCAAAATAAATACTTGAATTTTCTAACCTACATAAGCAAAGACTGGATGATATTGTGGAAATAGATATTAAAGTGTAATATAGTTATAGATGAACCTAAAATACAGCCAGAAGAAATTTAATAATATAGGCTCAGTAAGCACAGATTCCCCATTTAGTGTTAAAGCTGAGAAAATTAGAAAAATAACTAACTGGTTCTCTGAAATACGGACCAAAAGGTGGTCCACTATGAGCAAGTTGAAGATGCACAATAACCCTTCTTTTATTATAGAAGAAGAGATTCAAGACTGTTGAACTTGAGAGGTAGGTTTGTCACTTAAGATCTACTCACACCTACTGAAAAAGTCCCAAAGAGGTACTTTTTGCCTGAATCACTACTGATCTAAGAAATAAATTTCTTAGAGTAGACCTAGCAACAACTATCCTTTACCCTCAGAAGAAAAGTTCAAAATACCCCCGTATCACTGAACCCTTTTAAATTTCACTTAATTGAAAATCCTAAGTGCAATGGAATTAATTAGATCCTTGGGTAACCTGGGCCAAGTGGAGGCATTCAACCACAGAAAGCAAGATATATGTGGTTACCAGGGCAAAGCAGAGTCAAAGCAACAGCCAGAGTCATGCAGACCTGGGATTTGAACTAGTCATGGTGTTCCTAGAAGTGAAATACACAAGAGCCCTACTAAATTCACACTTGATCTGCATTAAAAGAGTAGTTCTAAATAAAATGGACAAAATCTTAACTCCAGTTGTAATGATAAAGTAACTGCCACTCATTCCCATACTTTTGCTCGTTTACAGACTCAGAGTCAGAGAGGCCTGATCTCCTTGAGGAAGTTTTCTGGTATCACTAAAGAAAAATTATAGTGTTAATCTTTCTTCCATCCTTTTGCAAATGGATCTGCAAGCTTTTTACCACCTTAATTGTGATTTAGAGAATATATATATATATTTTTTCTATATATATATATATATATATATATATATATATATATATATATATATATATATATATATATCTCGAGGCTGTCTAGGAATTCTGGACATTGGCTCTGAACTGACATTGACTTTAGGAGAGATTTACAACATCACTGTTACCCTCCAATTAGATCAAGATCTTACAACAATCAAGTTATCGGTGGTACCTTAGCGTAGGTCCATTTTATAGCTGGTCCATTACATCTCTGAAACCATCTAGTGTGTATTTCTCCAGTCCCAACATGCATATTTGGAAAAGACATTTTCAGCAGCTCTCATGATCTTCACATTGTTCCCTGACCTGTGGGGTAAGGGTTACCATCTTGGGAAAGGTCAGTAAAAGCCATTAGAATTATGCTTACCTGGGAAACTAGTCAATTGAAAGCAATATTGCTTTTCTGAAGGGATTATACAGTTTAATGCCGCCACCAAGAACATCAAGATGCTAGGGGGGTGATTCTTATCCTTTCCCCATTCAACAGTGTTATTTGACTTGTACAAAGATCTTACAAAATAACAATGAGTTACTGTAAGCTTAGCCAACCAATGATTACCATTGTAGCTACTACATTATATCTGATTCCATTGCTTAGACCAATAAATGTATCTCTTTCTATCAACTATGAAACTCCTGATGTAGTAAATGACTTTTTTCCATTGTTGTCCATCAGGCTATAAGAATAATAATTTTCACTCAGCTGGAAAAATAAACAATATCTCCTCACTGCCCTTCCCCTCAAGGATACCAATTCTCTAGCTCCATGTCATAATTTAGTTCTCAGTGATCTCGATTGCTTTTACCTCTAGAAGATTTCTCAATGGTCTGTGGCACTGATGACATTATGCTGATTACATCCCGTGAGTGAGAAGTAGGTGCTACTCTAGAGTTATTTGTAAGGCATTTGCATGTCAGAAATAACACTGAATAAAATTCAAGAGCCTTCATCTTGGTGAAATTTAAAAGGGTTCAGTGATACGGGGGTATTTTGAACTTTTCTTCTGAGAGTAAAGGATAGTTGTTGCGTCTGACTCCTCCACCCTAATACAAAAAGAACCTTATGATTCTGAGTCAACAGGCAACGAGGAAAGTGGCAGTGCTGTTGTGATTGTTGATCTATATTACAAAAGGAAACTAGACTACTGCTGTACAATGGAAGTGTTCCAGAATAAAGGCAAACCTCAGGGTAGCTCATAGTGACTCATATGCTATGACCAAGGCCAATGGAAAAACCAATCTAGGTAGGGTAAGTGATGGTCCAGATATCTTAGGAGTGTAGGTTTGGCTCACCTGGCCAAATAAAGACCCATCAGTTGAGTTTCTTGCTGAAGACAACAAGAATACACAATGCGTAGTAGAAGAGGGTAGTCATAAACACTGGTAAAGGACACATGATTCATTACAAAACTGAGGACTTCCTCTTTGTTTTATTATTATAGCACACAATATTATTTCCTTCCATGTCATTCCCTTATCACACAACATAAGATGTATTGCCTTTTTACCACTATTAAAGTACTGTACTGTTAAATTTTTTCATGACTGAGGATTGAACCAAGGGCCTGGATATGCTAGTCAAACATTCTATCACTGAGCTACATCTGCAGACCTAAGTGCTGCTGATCTTACATCAGAGTGACAGAATACTAGGAGAAGAGTTAACATCATTCAACGATCTCATATTTTCTTCTGGAGAATTTTTCATTATAGCTGGAGAATTTTTATCATGGTAAGTTGCATCATGACCTAATTATTGTCCTCATTCATAGATAAAATACAGTTGAAGGAGCTGGTACCGTATGCTCACTTGACAAAGGTTGGACTTGTGTTGTTATTTTTATATTTCAACTTGACAACACAAAAGGATAACTAGTTAGTTAGTAATTTCAGGTGGGTCTGTAGGGCTTTTTTCACAAAAGAGAAACATTTGAATCTTTAAATAGAGTAAAATCACTGACTTTCACCCGTGTGAAAGAGTATCAGCAAATCTGTGCAGGATGCAGTGAGACATAAAGGTGGAGAAAAGATGTATTCTCTCTTCTTGAACTGGGACATCATCTTCTCCTGCTTTCAGATGATGGAGATCCTGAATAGTTGCTTTTCAGCAAGGACCAGGACTTATGTAATTGATTATTATGGTTCTTGGGCCTTTGGTTGAAAATACAACACTGATTTTCCTGGTCTTACTGTTTACAGATGGAAAAGTATGAGATCTCTCTGCCTTCATAATCATTTAAGCCAATTTTTCACACCAAATCATTCCCTCTTCCCCTTCCTCCTCCTCCCTCTCCTAGTACTTCTATTTCTTTGAAGGACTCTGACCACTGCTCCAAACTAATATTTCAGCACAATATGCTGCTCTAAAGTGGGATTTCTGTGGTCAGAAAAGCCCCTCTTCATGCCCATTATACATCCCCTCTTGGTAAGTCAGTGTTCCTTAACATAGTAAAGATTCTCAGAAGTCCTGAAATGAATCTATTTCTCAAATGTACTTGAACTCTTTTCCAAAAAAGGACACTATAGGATGCAATTCTATTTCAAGATTTGGCAACTGAGACTTAAGAGCCAAACATGACCTGTTACCTCTTTAGATAAATAAAGTTTAATTACAAAGTAGCTACAAGTTTATGCGCTGCCAGTAGCTGCCATCACACAGCAGCGGCAGAGCTCAGCGCCTGTCATTGAGAAAGTCCATCTCACAAAGCGCAAGACATTTACAGACTGGCCCTAGCAGAACAGGTTTACAGATCTGTTTTAACCTCCTTCCTTCTCATTTACTAGGCAGTGAAACTGTGACCCAAGAATGCAGCAGATAGTGACAAAACAGTAGAGTTTCTGAGGATTTTTTTTTTTCTTCTCATCATTGTTGGGTTTTTTCCCGTACTAGAGATTGAATACAGGCATTTTCACTGAACTACATTCCCAGGTGTTTCAATTTAAAAAAAAAAAAAAAAATTCAAGACAAGGTCTCATTAAGTTGTTAAATTGCCGAGGCTGGGCTCAGACTGTGATCCTCCTGTCTCAGCCTCCCAGAGTGCTTCAATTATAAGACACAGCCCATCAAGCCTAGCTAAAGGCTTGATTTTTTATCAGACCTTTTCCAAGCCCCTCCCACTTCACTCAGTCCTCCCTCATAGGTCTCTTCCTTCTTTCCTGGCTTGTATTCTCCAAGATGAGTCCTGGTGATAATTATTCTCCTGAAAGGACTCTTCTGCTTACAATCTCCCCTATATAACACTGGGCCGCTCACTCACCATATGGACCAGGCCTGTTTTAGGAAGTAAGACCTAGCATGGTTCTTCTCTGTGTATATCTGAGCAAAGAAAAAGAGAACAAGTTCATCTTTACAAAAAAGAAATAACAGATAAGTACAAGCACCTATGCTGAACGCTTTGGAGACAGTGACAGGAGTGAAGAGGAGGCTGGTCTGCATTAGTGACATTGAAGCTAAGATGTGAATCGCAGGGGAAAAGTGGGAAATTGTGGGAAGGCTTAAAAGAAGTATTGCAGGCAGGAGAAAGGATGCATTTAATCACCTGAGATGTGAGCTGGCAAAGCCTACCAGGAAAGGGAAGAAGCAGTGTTTGAGCCAGGGAGGTAATCAAGGACCAGACCACAGTAGGTACTGGTTGCAAATTTAGATCACATCCCAAGAAAGATGATGAACAATTCCCAGCACCTAGGCTCTCAGATACACGCACCAGCTTCCCCTTGGAGGTTTCTACTCAAAGGCCTAAATGATGAAAGAGAAGCACATGCCAGGGCCCGCGGAGGCTTGCAGGGGTGAGTTAAACATGCACACCACATCATAGATGAAGCAACAAGTACTGTTCTTCAGGTATCCTTACACCTCCAATTCCCACATCAGTCCCTGTTCACATCTATTGCTCTGGAATTGATTACTAAGAACACCCTCTTTCATTCCCAACAGAGTCTCAGTTTGAATGATAAATTAGATGGTCATCCTAATTACACCACTTGCTTCCATGTAATTTAAGCCTTGGCTTATGAGGTCCATTACTCTTGGATCGATGGTTTATTCTACCTTGAAATATAAATTCCTTACCATTAATAGAAACTGTCACATGCTTATGTCTTGTTTCTCCTACTGTGCTGTATATTCCCAAAGACAAGACATGTGTATTTATCAGTTCATTTGTATAAAGAGCACTTCTTATATCTAACATGAAAATAATGTGTAGGCTCTTGCTTGTAAATTAGTTCATTGGTCTTCACAACTAAACTGCGGGGAGGATGGAGAATCATTCCTCTCTTAAGGAAATGAGAGATAAAGACAATATTCAAGGTCTCGTGGCCATGAAATACCAGAGTTAGAACTCTGATTTGCACGGGTCCAGCACATCACCAGGGCATCCTTCTATGCCCCCACCCTGCAGTTTAAGCCTGGATGCAGGTTCACCTGGGTCAGATAATGACAGACTAATAAGACAGAAGAGAAGGCATAGTCACCTTTCCCGTCTGGGCTTTGCAAATATAAAGTGCCCTACAACACCCACATAATAACAGCCATAGGTGTCAGCGGGTGGTCAGGACACAGCTCGGGCTGTTGACGGTGCAGAGCTTTTGAGGACGACTCCTAATGTATGTTAGGTCAGATGTAATACCCTGTAATGTCAGAGCTTATCAGTCTCGCTAGAGGCAAACATGGCACACATAGCTAGGCCACTTCTGGCACATTTTCAAGCCTGAGCTGTCAGGGCATCTTGAAACCAGCCCTCAGGCGGGTACATAGGAAAGGTGTGGGTCTCTGCAGGAAATGGCAGACTGAGGGAGCCTCCCTTGGAGCCTCAGGGAGGGTGCTCAGGTCTCCAGGAGCTACAGAACCCTCTTCCCTCCAATTGTAGCCACGCTCCCTCATTCCTGAGACAGGCTCAGGGCTACAGTTGCCAAGGCTAGTTCTTGTCCTGGCTCCAATCAAAGCCCCCTGGGCAAACCCAGGCAAGTCCCCAAGAAGAATGGGTTGCTGCAGAATATGAGTTTCGATGTTCAAAATCCATTCCTGGCTCCATCCAAGCCTAGGTCTCTACCTTCCTAAGTCCAAAGGATAGTCATCACTTGGCAGAACTAGTGTATAGATGAAATACTCAGAGATCTGCATACAGGAGGTGTTAAGAAATGTGACCAGTCATGATTATCCTCTTCACCACCACCATCCCCAGACACTTGAGGGCTAAAAGGAAATGATTTCCCAGCACAGGCTTTCTTCTTTGCCTCTGACTTGGGTCACCCCAAAGGGCAGTGGTATTCCCAGCAAAGAGGACGAGCCACAAAGCAACGTCTCATCTCCCCAGACATCCTTCCACTGGCCTAATACTTCCCCTGGGTTTGTGTATCCAGCAATTAATCAATAATTAGGTTAATGACTATACTGAGGAAGAAAGCCCGGAGAAATGTTATTCACCTATCGCATTCTGAGAAAAACCTCTTTATTATCCCAACAGGAAGCACATAGTTCCCATTTAATAATTTATCTGCAAATTTAAATTTCTCTTTTACTTTTTATTGGAGACATTTTCAAATACTCTCAACAATGCAGAATCCTTTGTTTGCAACAATGCTTTTTGGTCAGTGTTGTTTCCCTCACCCACCCTGTACACAAACATTTTTAAGGGAAATTGGCAGCATTTTGCCAGCCACTACCCATAAGGAGCATCCAGGGAGCACCCCAGCCATTCACAGGGCATGGTGGTCAGTGGAGTTTGGGGTGACCTCCCTCCAAGGGCTGGATTACTGGCTTCTGGAAAGCTATCTGAGCCAAGGGCTTCAGGAACAGCTCTTTTATACACAGCCGAATAGAAGCAGTAAAGAGAGAGATCTTAGGAGCAGATCTTGAGGAATCTTCCTGGGATGGTGACACAGCACGGAGCCCAGCAGTTGTCTGAAAGTTGGCCATGAACAAGGGAGATAACCATCATCTCCAGGACCCTTAGGGAGCAGGCTTGAGGAAGGAAACCATCATGAGACAAAGACCAGTAGGAGGGAAGCAGGTGCTGCCCTCAGCATCGCTTTCCAGCCCTCTGCCTGCCAAATGCAGAACTTACTATCTTCACAGAAGACTCCTTGCTAGGACAGCCAACTGAGGAAAGAGCCAGCTCATGGAGAGAAGAGTGTCTAGCTTCCTAATAGTAAAAATACAACCAAAACTAAATGTCTTCACATTGGGAAAATGAAGTATGCCCATTTTACAGATGAGAAAAGTAAGGCACAGAGATATAAAGAATACTGCTCAGCTAGCAAGTACAGAGGCAGATCTGATCCTATGATTTTTTCCTTCCTTCCTCATTTTGTCTTCCCGGCTCAAGGTTAGCTCTGAGAATTGGCAGGCACTTTTCTTGTAGGAGACATTTGTGGATGACTGAATCACTAATCATCTTGGTTTGGGTTTTACATAAAAGACAGAGCTGAGAACACTGAGTCAGTACTTCTTTCCAGTTCCCAGCTAGACTTAGCAAGAGAAAGCTGAAAGCTCAGATATGCAAATGAACATTTGGACAGATTTCTCTAACGTTTTGGCCTCCAGATGAATTCTTTATTCCCTGCAGAAATGCATTCTTGTTTCTGCTTAACTGGAGAAAAAGGAGAAAAGATATTTCCAGGACAAACCCTGGGAATAAAAGTCTCCCTGAAAAAAAAAATTGTTCTTTTCTGGAAGCAAATGTTGGCTAAACAAGGACAATGTTGGTTAAACAAATGTTCTACTCTCCCAAAAGCACAGAAGAGAGAATCTCTCAAGCTACACATTGGGAAGGCAGATTTGTCTCTTTTAAGTGCATCACTCAACTTACTGTTTCTCCCAGTGCCATACTTTAAGTGAGGTGTGGCACAGTCTGGGGAGGGTACCCTGGAAGTGTGCGCATGGACCTGGGCACCAGACTCTTCTCTATGATGGAAAAAATCGGGTGGGTGAAAGCATGTGGTTTAGACCCCAAACCCTTCACTGAACCCTGGAAGGGGGATAAAACACACTGTATAGCCCTTCCCCTTATGGATCCCTGGACGTGCGAAGGACACAATGTCTAAGAAAGACAATGAGGTGTGGCTTAGGTTATCTCAGAGAAGACAGGCTGGTAGATCTGGCTGCTTCCTTTCCGAGGATTTCTAAAGCATGGACTCTCAGAGCTCCAGGGAGGAACTTTAGAATGAAAGCTTAGGCTTTCGTTTTGTGTGCCCACTGACTTGTAAGCTAGCTTGATACTAACCTGGTTCACTGCAGTGCCCCTCCTCCTCATGTCCTTCAATATGTGTCCCCTGTGACCAGGCCCCCCACCCAGGAGGACCCTCACACACTTGACTGACTCGGGCAGGAGCTGTCCACCATTGATGAAGGTTCTTCTGCACCATTCTTCGGAGCTGCAGATAATCTGGCAATTAAGGGCCAAGTCTGAGGAATGCTGTTTGAATGCTTTGATAAAGGCTGGCAGGCCTCAGCACTATCTTCTTTTGTTTTCAATCATCCTGACACAGCCCAGGCAGCTGGAGAATGATGCCTATGTTAATGATACCCCGCAGAGCGAGGCCAGAATAACACTTCTACAAATGCCCCAGGTTGAATTTCCCAGTTACTGCTGGTAACTGGGTCACTATTTTTAGTTGAAACCTCCAGTCAAAAATGTCAGGTAGGGAAAGTGAATGTGAAGTTGGCTGAAAAGGAACCAGAAACAGGGACAGAGATTTCTGTTCCACATCTCTTAGTGACTCTCTCAGAGACCTGGGAAAGCCCTGTTCTCCAGGGTAAGACTCAAACTTGCCCACTTGAAAACGTGATCAAAATCTAGCAATAAATACCCAAGAAAGAAGAGACTCAGCCCCATGAAGCGCTTGCATGTGTCTGTCATGCTAAGGTTTACACGAAGTCCTCTTGCCCTTGCTCTTAGTGGGACCATATGTAACCCAGAGACAGATTCCAGCAACAGCAAGTAAGGCAAGAATCACATACATGCAGAATTTCTTTTAGGCAGCTGATACTGCGGAGATCTACCTACCTCTGTTCTGCCCTCCCTCCCACCCACCCTCTCTTCTAGTCTCAAGACACAGCTCTATCGGTTTTCCATTAAGCACGATAGTTGGCTTGCTTTTCAAGGGCTTAGTCTTGAGATCCTTATGCTGCAAAAGATGTACAGGACCCAAGACTAGAGGACATATCATCAAAAGCAGGTCCCTTTTCTCTAGGGAAAACTAGTACAGTGGTCAGCAGAAATGCCTTCATCATTTAAATGAGAATTCCCCCTTCTCTTCCTTCTGCTCCTTTTCCTCCTCATCATCTTCCTTCTTTTCTTCTTCCCCAAACTCCCAGCCCCACCTCTCAAGTTGGGATTCCCATACAACACATAGGGTGTGAGCACCGAGTATGTTCTGAGTTTCATTCATATTCATTCTTATGTGTAACTCTTACATTCCAGGTAACACAACCATTCATCTCACTCAGTGATAGTGGTCGCTCATGGGGTGGAGGAATTATTTGGTAAACTATGTCAAATTATAATGTGAATATATCACATAGAGATATCAAATTGGTTACACGATTGGAAAACTTCATCAAACATGTTCTTTCCGTGAGCAACCTGAGAACATTCCATGTCACGACAGAAGATAACACCTGCCTGGTAAGGCTGTGATGAGGACTCATAACTCAGAGTTTACCCAGCACTCAGCACAGGTGCTAACTGTCTCACGAATATGGGCATTATGGAAATTAGTTGTGTCTTCCCCAACACATCAGTTATTTTTCTGGTTGACAAACTTGTATAACTTGAAGACTAAATGAAGCTCCCCCTGTGAAATGTTTCTCTTATTCAGACTAACATTATTCTCCTGTTACTCTTTCTTTACACACACACACACACACACACACACACACACACACAGACAAACGCAAAACATGCATGCACACATATATCCCTGAGGTACATATATACACATAAATACATGCACAGAAACCCTTCTAACTCTCCTCTCTATTCACCCACCCAACTTCACCAATATTCTCAGATACTATCCAATTTCCATCCTCTGGTCCTTTTCACTAATTTATCTGTAAAGAACTTTTGCTTCTCACCC
>PVIR01025888.1:0-24504 GCA_004026965.1 Petromus typicus | reverse complement strand
CTTCATATTCCTCAGAAATAAAGTAACTAGGGATCATGCAGATATTTGTTATGAGATCTCCCCAAGTGCTTTAGTATATGCCTGACCTATGGGGGGAAAAATGTGTCATTATTTTAGACCACTTTTAAGTGACCATGTGAGACCAAGAAGGACTCATTCTCAGCTGACCAGCTGTCCTCGTGCCTTTTGGCAAAGATAAATTGTCATAAATTTCTCAGTGCTGTTTGCCTAGCTGTCCACAAGGTGAAAGGCCTTCTTGAACCTACTGTCCCTGGAAAGCCCAGTGGATTGTCAGTTAATTTTAGGGGTGCTATAAGCAGTATTGGTGGCACAAGTCAAAATGCCTGTGGATTCTAGAGAGTGTACACAACCCCCACCTTTCCCCACTTCTCATTAAAAACCAGCCATCTGTTCAGTATAGCTTTGGACACCTTCATCTTATTTTCTCTGGGACTTTTAACTTTAACTCTATTGTGTGTTTTGTTTGTGACTGCTGTGGGAGCAACATCGGGAGCCTTATTGGGTCAACAATGAAAACATGGAGAAAGAATAGAATCATTTACTGATGAAGGCTCACTGTCCAGTCTTTGAAGTTCCTCAGCAGCTTCTCCTTTGGCTGATGAAGGAAAGTAGTCTCAATTTCTTGACTATGGAAGAACAATGGGAAAGAGAAGAAAGAGAAAAATACCACCAGATAGATTACTTGCCATTAAGTGAACTGATATTTTATGAGTGTCCTACAATGGAGAAATATATAAAAGATTATCTTTGGTCTTGTATATTTGTATGAGGATGGTGCCTTCCCATAGGCTAAACATTAGTGGAGTTCAAGAGAGCTATTTCTTGAAATACAGAAGTAGTTTATCAATTTATTTCCACTGGAATACTTTTGAGATATTGATTCAAAGAGAATAACCTAAAATTAGGTGAGCTTTTAAATATTTCCATATTCTATTTAAAAGCCTGCTTTGCATCCATTTATCTGAGCTAATATATATCATGATTAATTGTAAGAAGTAATTACAGAACAGAAATCAATGTGTGAAACCCTCTGAGATATTACAATATGCACATTCTTATTGATATAAATGATTCCTTCAGGTCCTATTACTTTGATAACTCCTTTCCAAAGCTAATGCAGAATTGATTGCCTCATAGAAAAAAGCTGGAGTTTTGGCCATGGCTCAGCCACTGGTGGACTGGACTCACTTCAGTCAGATCTGACAGAAATTATTCAAATGCTCTTAGTTTTTATTTTTTCATCTGTAAAGTACATACTGCAAGGACGAGGTCCTTTTTAAGGGAGTCTTACTCTCCATAGAATTATACTGACCACACACTTCAGTAAAGCCTGGTTATAACCTGTATGTCATCTGTACCATAGCATCTACTGTACTTTCTGTTCTACACCTGTACCATATGCTGAATAGCTGAGCAATAAGGCAAAGAGGAAACACTACAAGCAACCCTGCAATTAATGAGTGAATGAATGAGAAAATCCCATAAAAGAAACTTAGGAAGTACATTCCATTTCATTCTACTTCATTTTAAAGAAAAAGAAGGTAAAATCTTGAAAGGGTAAATAACTTGCATAGAACTCAGAACTAGAAGGTGGATGGGCCAGGATTTAAACTTCAGATGTATATCTTCATTGTCTACAGTGCAGCCTTCAAGGTGATATAGTTTCCCTTCAGGAAACTTGCAGATAATCCTGTGTCTTGCCGGTAGCTGCTATTATAATTCTTCCCTGCACTGTGAAGCCCCCAGTACCAGCCTTGTCCATTCAGTGAATTATAGATTTGTAGAGGACAGGCTCACATGTTACTGACCTTTGTATTTGAATTCATAGTGCCTTATTTAATAAATATTTGCAGAGTGGAGAAATCTCTAAAGAGTGGCCAGCAGTCCCTCTGGGGCTAAGCATGTCTCTATCTGTGACAAAGGAAAGGATTAAATGGCATATGGCAGCTAGATTTTATTGTCTACAGTAAATTCAAAGTTCCTTCGTTCTCTTGTATCAGTCACTGAATATCACTAGCTTCTACACAGTGTCTTTCAAACTCAGACTGTTCAACTTTGTATCACAATTTTCACAGAACTACTAGAAACTATAGAATAATTGTTCAGAAGTTCATTGTGTGCTGTATATTTTTTCTATATGTACTTTATACTTTGTAAACAGTCTTTAAACAAGATTTTAAAACCCTCAGAACAAAGAAAGCAAGAAATTATGAGTGTGATATTTTTTATTTTGCAAGACATAGAAATACTTTGGTCTTTCCTATTTCTTTTTTGCTATTTCAATTAAAATTTGTTTATCTGGTGTGCCCAGGTGTTCAAACAGAGCCACTGAGCTCTCTGCACATAGTTTTAAAATCTAATTCTAGAGAACTCTAAATGGTTTCCTATGTTATTTTAAATTTTTGGGAACCACCTGTATTGTAGGCCCATTAACTTTCGTTACACCCTCTCAGGAATCGCCTGGGCGGCCAGGTGCCAAAATCCTGGAGCCTGAGGGGGCAAAGATAGATGAAGGGCCGCTCACATAGTGAGCAAAGAAATCTGTTGGACTCCACCAAGAGGGGGGCCATCAACTGTTATGCATTCGAAAGAGCAAGACCACAATTCTGTTAGCAGGATAGTTATTGTGTAATCAGAATCCCCAAAAGCTCTGAGGAAAACAAGAAGTAGATTCTTTAAAACACCTATCTTTATCCTTTAGTTTTGGTAGGACTTAGCAACATTCTAATGCTTCCTGGTTTTATTCATCCAGATGTAGCAAAGAAATGAAAAGATGGTTACACTGGGAACACTTATGACATTTTACAGTGCCATGATGATTGAATGTCTGCTTAGTTAAGAAGTTTTACCTGTGCAGTTGCTCCTGCTAAGAATCCATCATTAATGAGTTCAAGCCCATATATCACGGCTGGAGAGCATGTGACAGCCTGAGTACAGTGCAAGTCCTGGCATTTCAGGAGAGTTCTCTAATTTCCATCAGAACGTCCCAGGATGTGCGCACTCTTTATGGAGGAGGGAAAGCCAGTAAGTGAAGTCGTAAGAACAGATTGCAGTAAAGTTGAAAAATAAAACCAGAGCAACAGCAAACATCCTTAGATCCATATCCATCTGAAATTAAATCAGAGATCGAGCTCTACTGTACGGACTATGAGGAAGTGATGTTAACATCTCTGATTCTCACTGTTTCCACCTAGAACTAAATGGAAGGCCTAGGGTGTAGCTCAGTGGTATAGCACTTGCCTGGCAAGTGTGAGGCCGACCCTGAAAAATAGACGCACATTAGCGTGTAAATACATCTGCTTTCTGGAGTTTTAGAAGAATGGGATTGAAATTATCTGTAGTGCAAAGCATACCATTAGTGGCTGCTGTCTCTGTACTTGCTGTGTACATATGTAAGCAAAATAGCGCCCTTTAACACATCCTTAACCTCTTGTGCCAGAAGAAGCCACCAGAAATGACGTCGAAATGGTGAGATTCAAAGAATTCTCATGGTCCCTTATGCTATAAAATGTGTTTATGAATTTAACTAGAAAAAGACTCTGAAAATGTGACTGCATAGATTTTGCAATAAAAATCACAGAAGAAAGATTCAAGTTGCTGGGAAGAATCGAGATCTGTTCCTCAATGTATGGTGTCGATCTTGCTACGTTCAATGCGCCATAAACTTCCGGAATTCTGCTAAAGGCTCTGTATTAGCAAATGCAATGAACATGTCTGTGTTTGCTTTTATACCTCGGATGACTGCATTTCCATAGGCAGCACCTAAAAATGTTTGGAAAACACTGATGCCCCCTGGGAATGTCCAAACATGTAGTAGTCTAACAATTCAAATGCTCCATACATAGCAAAGATTTCACGCAGTCTCTCATGACAACCTCTAAGTTAGTTGTGGCAGTTTCTTACTATTTTCGTTCCTTTCTTTATTCATTTAAGAAATGTTTAATAAGTATCTTTTGTGAGGCGGACACTGTGAAAAACCATAGTGAACAAATAGAAATGGAGCCAATCTTCCAGGCGTTGGTCGTTCATACTGATTCTGTGATGACATATTTTCTCACTACTGAAGACATTTACAGCCTCCTACAAAATTTAAAAATACAGAATAATAGAAGAATAACTTGCACCATCACCCTAACCACCATCTATTATTTGGCATTTTTTCATGTCATATATAATTACTTTTGAAAATATTATATTATACAGGCATTGTCATTTAGAACTTGAGTACTAGTATGTATTTAGATCATTTTCTTTTAATTAACTTGATTTTCAAATAAATTGGTCACCAGACACAAAGTTGTAATTAAAGAAGAGAAATAACTTCTCTTCTCTAATGTTATTAAATAGTAAGATAACTATACATAATGGTAATGTACTCTGTTTCAAAAAAGCTAAAAGACTAGCTCTGCGTGATGTGGCAGACGCTAAGGGAACCAGGTTTGCTAAAGTAATGTGTGGTGATAGGAATGTATTAGCCTCCGAAGCTCCTGAGGTTGCCCATTCTATCCTCATACAGAGAAAAAAAAAAAAAAAAAAGCTAAAAGAAAGCACTTTAAGTGTTTTACTACAAAATGGTAATTGTTTGAAAAGATAGATATTATTCCTATATTTGAACATTAGACATTGTATACATATATCAAAACATCACATGGTACCTCACAGATGTGTATATTTTTATGTGTCAGCTGATAAAAAATGTATAAAATAGTTAAAGTAAAATAAAGAGGGCTGAGAACAGACCTTAGGCTTTAGAAATGCCAAATAGTTTTTATATACTCATGAAAGAAAAATTTCCAAGGGGCTGCTAGCTTTCCCCTCATTATCCTTTTAGCAGATATTCTTTATTACCCAAATCTTAAATGAAGGGCTGACTTTATCAGAAAGGACTTCTTAAAGAAAATTTTGAGTGACATGAAAAGTCTCTCCTCTATATTGCAGAGAAATGTTTGAATGGATTATTTTTCAAAGAATTATTTAAAAAATAGTTCTAGATTAGTAGGAAGCTGGTTCTTTTATGTTTCATTCAAAAATTTGAAAGACAAGTCAGAATCGTTTTAGAAGAAAGTACCATCTTATATCAAACCATTTCAGGAAGTTTTTACTTTTTTCTTGCAATTTCCCTCTAGGCTTTTATAACATCCAGTTATAGAAGACTCATTTTCAGTCCCTTCTATCTATTTTTATAAAAAGTGAAAGTGGTTGTGTGGTAAAAAAGCCATTCTTTCTTAGAAATAAAGCTATTTTTGAAAAGATTTCAAGCTAGTTTGATTTTCAGATGCTCTTTAATCCTGGGAAACACTGAAGCATTCATCCATTGGCAAAACTAATTGAGTTATTTCACCATTTCTCAAGTTATCACTATTGTTTTTTAGGAGGCAACACTTATATTACAGAACTTTTTAACAGAAATAAATTAAAATGGAAAACTTTTTAAATCAAATATTATAAAACCTTTTACAGTATTTATTATTGATGTTCTGTCATATCTGAGAGACTGGTATTTACTAGGGATGAAATATTAGCCACTAATGAACCTTTAATTTGTCTTCTAAAAATCACACACAGGAAAGCATCAGAAATGATCACTAACTTTCCCAAGAAACTCGGGTGCATGAGGGTTGAGAAGCCCCACCCCTCCACTGTTCCCATAATCCCACTAGGGGCTTCACATGTCTGCTGCATTTAAATCTGATGTTCAACTTGAAATCAGAGACATTAGCTCCAGACTATGATGACTTGCCCAAAGTTACAAGGCAAGATAACCACAGGTCTGTGAACTTGGCCAAGGTAGTGTGTCCACAAGCGCGGATCTTTCTGCTCAGCCAGGCTACTCTGTACCATGGAGGCTTACATGAATATGATGACAGTCTAAATGAACAGAAGTAGCCTAAGAGACTAAATCATACTGTCAACACTAAGGGATGATAGACTAGCTATGATAAATATGATTTTTCTATTTTATGGGGGGAACCTCACTTTTCTGTTTAGATCTAAAGCGTCTCCCAAAATCCATAAGTTCACAGGTGTGGCTTTCCCAAAGCAGGTGGATCATGACGGCCAGAGCCCGATGAATGAATTTCCCCACCGATGGATTTAGATTTGCCGGTATTATCGGGAGAGGGTGAAAACTATCAGCGTAGCCTGTTTGAATGGAATGTCTCATAGGGCCGTAAACTTGTAGACCAGATCTTGTCCTTGGCCCCTTCTTCTCCTCGGATGTCACATACTGTTTCTCACATGTGCTCCCTGGTAGCTACGGGAGAGTACCTCTCCTCTTCTATACCTTTCTGTCAGGATTTCTCTGTCTTGAAGCCAGATGACCAGGACCTGAAACCTCTGAAATAGTGATTAAAAATAAACCTTTTCTCTTTCAAGTTGATAGTCTCAGATATTTTGTCACAATGACAAAAAACTGGTGTACCTACTAGATGTAGATTAACTATCCTCTCTGATATAGTGCCATCTCTGATGCCGCAGAAAGATTGATGAGCAAATAGTTCAATATGGTTGAACACAGATTAATTAGCTTAAGCCTATCATTATATAATTCTACTATTTTAATAGCCTACTTTAATTAAACTAACATAAGGCATTGCACACTGAGCTATTCATTATGAGCAAAAGCATAGCATAATCGCTATATTAATACTTTAAAAATAATCTTTTGGTTCCAAATCTAGACAGCATTTTTCCTTGAATATCTTTCTTTTATGACAGTATTTAGGCAAGATAGGTCTGAATTCTCTACCACTGAGTCACATCCTCAGCCTTTTTGAAAGTATTATGTCAGTACAGATCCTGGCTGCATTTCCTAGGCCAGCTTCTAACGTGATCCTCCTGCCTCAGCCTCCCAAGCAGTTGAGAGTACACACACAGTTTCACCACTTCCTGTATCTCTCGAGATTTAGAGCTTAAAGCCAAGAATGAAGATACATGCCTCAAATCTCCACACTCTAGGAGATAGAGGCAGCAAGGTCATATATTCGAGCCTGTCTCAGGAAAATTAGCAAACTTGTATCAAAACGAAAAAGTTTAAAAAGAGCTGAGTGTTCACTCAATTCAAAGACCTGGGGTTCATAGTTTAGAAAAAAATACAGAGGCACTTTCCTTAAAATAGAATTAGTATGTTCACCAAAAATTTACGAAATATCCATCATAGAAGAGGCCATGTGCTAGGTTCTCAAGTGCTGAGAACATAAAAGAGAGTAAGTATGCAAAAGTTCTCCGGGAGCTTACCATTATGTACGTACTATCACATATACATGCAACTACAAATCTATGTTCTAAGCAGTGCATATTACCATATACTAGTTTTCAATAGTGTTATGTTGCTAAATGTAGCTTATTTACTATGTAATATAAAATACATAAGAAAGTGCCTGACTTCTTGGTCTGCAACAAAACTTCCTCAAGAAGGTGATATGCAGCTTTATACAATACAATACAATACAATACAATACAATACAATACAATATTGATCAATACCCAGCCATTTTCTATAAAGTAGATATAAAAAGTTTCACCACTTGAATATCTTTCTTTTAAATATTCTGTGCAACTGTACAGTCATTCACAGTAAATTCATAGAAATGTTTTTACTTGTACATTCCAAATCATTATCTAAACTCTATTTCTTGGAACACATTTAAATACTTGAATATCTTTCATTTAAAAAGAAATGAAGACCAGTATTTGGGCCATTCACAGTGTGACTTCATTCCATCTATCCAACAGGATTTCCTATTAGACCCTTTCCTGAATCTTGAAATCCTAGACTACTATTGTACTCCCCTCCCCAAGTACAGAAGGCTGATGCTAGCTCAGGGCCTTATTAGTCTTTTTCCATCTCCTCTCCCTTCTCATCCAGAAGGTCATCTCTTTATGCACTGGATCACAAATGGAGTGTTTCATATTCTATTCTATATCTTTCTTTCCCAAGATTTTTATTCTTTTCTTTGTAATCTATAGCACTGTACTCAAATCTGCACCATCCAAACTCTTGCACCGCAATATACAAATTGACTTAAAACTTGAGTAACCTATTCATATGATTCCCAAGCTCTATTGTTTGACCTTTACCAGTATCTAGATAACTATCCACCAAACTTGCCGTAATTAATTCCTATTCAAAGGGCTTTGATCTGACTGGAAATAGTACAGCGATCGTGTTGTATGTAGTACAAGAACAAATAAATACATTGGAATAAACATTTATAGAAATTTAATTCCGTGTTCCAAGAAATAGAGTTTAGATAATGATTTGGAATGTACAAGTAAAAACATTTCTATGAATTTACTGTGAATGACTGTACAGTTGCACAGAATTGAAAGGAAGACAAATGAAAGTAATAAAAGTAATATATCATGTAAACATGTGCAATATTATAACATCCAAATGATATCTGATATAATAATGCAGTTAATTTGTCAAGATGTAAGCTTCATAATGACATATTAAAGAAGTGTAACAGCTTAGGTTTGCATTAAGCTCCATCCATACAAATCTCGTTTAAACATTGCCTTGTGAGCACTGACTGAATGTTGAAACAAGAAGAAACTTACTTGATTCCATGGAACCCATGATAAAAATTAAACCTCACTGATTTCGACAATAATTATTTTGCTTTTGTGTCTATCTACTGAAAAGTACACATAGATATTCAGCATTCCCCATTGTGCAAAGACTTCATTCTATGTATTTTGGTAATAAGTGCAAAATTAATGGAATCATCCTTTTATGTTCATTTAACAAAGTTAGTTGACTTTTAAACTAAATAAATGAGGACTCTAAACTTTTTATTTATTTATTTCATTTTTTTGAGACAAGGTCTCCCTTTGTTGTTTAGGCTGGTCCTGAGCTCATCCTGGAACTTAGCAATCCTCCTCCCTCTGCCTCTTGAGTGTTAGGGTGACAGGCATGAGCCATCACACTCAGGACTGTGGTATGTGGTACTGATTGCTGGTGGGCTTGTGTCACCACACCCAGCATTGCTGTATGTGGTTACCAGGGATTGAACTTGAGAACTTGCACTTGCCAGGCAGTCACCGGAACCACTGAGCTAAATCCCCAGCCCTAAACTTTTTGACCTAAGATTGTAGATATAAGGTTTATAGTTTGACTCTAATCGCATTTCTTAGCTGGTAAAAATAGTTTTCATCTCTAAACAGTCTGACCCGGGCTCATACTTGGGCCTCACAGAGTGTTAATATTAAAGTGATAGAGTAGGAAGCCTAGATTTCCAATAAATCAATTCAATCACTATTTGTCAAAACTTCTGTGATTACAATTTCTGATGTGTGGTAGAGAAAAGAAAAGAACAAATATGAGAATTTAAAAATGTTCATAAAAATGGAAAGAAATAAATGTTTCAAAATAAAATCAGTAGGTAACAAGATCTCAACCTACATCAAAGTAAAATAGCTATGACTGTAACTGCATAATAAGAGTATGTAAAATGAATCACAAAATCAGAGAACCTATCAAGAAGAATGTAAGCCATGAAGATCCAGATAATTAAGTGAAAGTTTTAGGGCCTTAGATCTTCCTCATCATTTAATCAATTTTATTTTAACTTTTTGTGCTTAAGCTAAAAATGTACACTTGTTAGATTTACATAGATCTTTTCCCCTAAGCTTTGCTAATTACATGAAAGTTTAAACAGATTTTACCTATGCTTTAATTATTCTACTAGCAAGATGAGACTAAGAATATATGTATGAGACATTACTGTTCTCAGGTTGTTCAAAATTCAAAAATGCAGAAGTATTTTCAAATTCCCCAATAGAGTTTAGTGCTACAATATGAGTTAAAAATAAGTAATTAGACTGGGATTAAGAACAGTCAGATTTCAAAGGACATGGCCACAGGAGAAACATAAAATATTTATACAAAACCTACCAAATCTTTACATATTATATTCAGCAGCAAATACTCCAAGCAAAAGAAATACACACAGGAAGAAGTGTGTCCTTGTGTAAATTTTACAGTTAGCATTCATTGCTGCAATCGAGTTAAAAATCCCATATTTTACCATAGAAAAAAGAGTATTGTCTACTAGATAAGACCACCTAACAACCAGAAAATGCTGAAGAGAAGCCCTTGAGATTCACTGTGTTTCCTGTAATCAGATTTCCTGTGTCATCTTCCTGGTTCTACAGCTTTGAGACTATTTTCTGAGTTGCAGTTTTATTATCTTTAACTTTAGATAAATTAGAGTAATGACTATGTATCATTTTTCTGAGAATTAAATGAATTACTGAATGTCAGTTATCTCAGACTGTGCCTCTATAAGCTTCTGTGAAGTCCCCAATTTATTAACAAGCTCCATTCTATGAGAATATTTGCAAGTTGGATTCATTTCTCAGCCCAACAAAGTGAGTCTTATACACTTTTGACACAATATACAATGGGAAGCACAAAAAAAGCAAACACATAGAAACGGTAAACAGTTTTTACTTTTATAGTTACCTTAAAATGATGGTAAAGTACTACACAACATCACAGATAATTCTGCCATTTATTTATAACTCAGATGTTTGTGAGCCAGGGATTTACTGTATTTAATTTTATGATTCCTTTCTCACTTTTTAGTAATGATTTAAAAGTCTTGTGTACAGATACACAGGTGTATTTGGTATCTCTGAGGAAGGAATATTCCAGGAAACAGAACATTTTTTTTAAGACAGGGTAGACAATTTTATAAATCTTCTTATGAAAACAAATGTAAAAGATTTCTCATGAGAATTAATTGAAATAGTTGACTCTAAGTGACTTCCTCTACAGAAAGGAGGGAATAAAAGCAAATGGGAAATTCTTATGGAAAGAAAACTTGAGTTGTCAGCTGGGGCCAGCACTGCTTGTCAGAACCCAGCAGTGCTGTTCTTGAAAGTCATTACTCTCATATTCCTCTGCCTTCATTATGTTAAAGAGACTGTGGATAGTGTTTAAGAGCTGTAGCTGAATAACTCCCGGACTGACTCCTAATTCTGCTGAGTAATGAAATAAGAGCTAGCACTTACTGGCTCAGGACCAACCTGAACTACAAAGTGAGACCCTGTCTTAAAAAAAAAAAAATATTAAGGTAACTGACATGTGACATTGACCTGCACATATATGTCAATGCGTTAACTGAGACTTAGTTCATACATTATTAATATGTTTTCTTTCTTCATTTGAAAGCTGAAGTAAGAATTTCTTCTTGCTCATTTAATTCAGTATATTAAAAGTTTGGCCTCATATTCTTCCTGGTTAATGTTTAAGTGATTTTAGAGTGAATAGATTAGGAAAACCTAAACTGTGAACTTTCTAAGTCTACATGCAAATATAGGTATGAATCTGTTTACTCTACTTAGCCAAGAATAATATACAGAATAATGTGCACATCCACCAGAAAAAAAGATAGGTCATCCATATCCTAACCCCCAGGCTTGTGAATGGGTCACATTACATGGAGAATAAGGATTTGGCAGGTGTGATTCATTTAAGGAGTTGAGGTGAAGCGTTCATACTGGATGATTTTGATGAGCCCAGTGCACATACAATGGTCCTTATGAGTGGAGGGAAAAAATAGTAAAATGAATTAGAGTTAGAAATGCACAGGGGAAGCAGAGGCTGAAGTGGCGAAACTGCCAACTTTGAAGACAGAAGACGTCACGGGACACAGAATACAGGCAGCTTATACCTGCTTCGTAACAAAATGAAATGAATTATTTTCTAGGAGTTTCACAAGCAACAGGTTCTTCCCCATGCCCTGACCTTAGCCACGAGACTCACTTTGGACACTAGTTAAGAGTTGTAAGTTACTTACTAGGTGTAAGTTAGTAAACTTTTGGACACCTGTAATATTTACAGGGATATGATAAAGAAGCTATTAGGATTTTTCCCTATTTGTCTAGGTCCCTCAGTAAACCATTCTCCTTGAAGAGAGGCACTGGTTTATTTCTTTATTTCTTACAGATTGCTGGGGAGATTTACTTGTGGCAGCTGTTCAATAAATATTTTTGAATTTCTGTAGACAGAAAATTAATATTTAAATAACATATCAATTCCAGACCAGTAATTATAGAAATGAACACGCAGAAGGAACTCCTAAAGGGAACATAATGAAATGTTGCATTTATCATCGGCATTCTTTCCAGAATAAATGAGTTTACCAATATAGCTGAAGGACTCCATGGACAATTATAAATTACATGATTTTTCCTCTTCAAGAGAATGCCACTTGTTTTGCTGAGCAGTAGAAGAAATGCATTATTTGACTTCCACAACTCTGTACTATAACTACATTTTAAGATTTCTATATTTTCATCATGAGAGAGAATAAGGTAACTATTTTTATTCTATTCTTATTTTTTAAACCTTTAATAGCAACTGTGCCTTAAGAAATATATTTTTTTTAATTTTTGGTTTAGTGTCAAAGGAAGAAGAGTAATAACAATTTATTAAAAATGGGTGTTTGCTGGCCAGGGACTTAGCTCAGTGGTTCCAGCGCCTGTCATCCCAGCCCTCAGGAGGCAGAGGCAGGAGGATTGCTGAGTTCAAGCCTCACCTGGGCTACATAATGAGTTCAGGACCATCCTGAACTACAAAGTGAGACCCTGTCTCAAAAAAAAATATGTTAGCTGAAAATCATTCCTCTATTGTATAATATTAATTCTATGGTTATCTTTATATGCCATGCTCTATTTTTTTCCATGTTTCAACATAGTGTTCTAATACAGCAGATATCCCGGAGGTTTTGGAATGGTATCACATTTTTGAGACTTTAACTCTTGACTTACCTCTCAAACACACTAACTTTCTCTCGCAGAACATGTAACAAAATAGTTTAATCTCAAATTCACATAAATAGCCCCCAAATTTTTCCCAATAATTATACTTAATTATATCCATCTAAGGAATTCCATTCTCCTATATCAATTCCTTATGCTTCAATACTATTTTTTTTTAACTCAGTGAAGTATTTTTCTCAGACTAAGGGAGGACACTCCCACTTTAGTAATACCTAGTTTATATATTTAGTTAGTTCATGTTCCTTTGTATTTTTTGTCAGCATATTCAGTATGTAGCTCAGCACCTGGCTGATAGTAAACATATAGTAAACATAAGCCAGTTATCAGGATATCTTAAGTAATCATTAAATCTCTTCAACATGAAAGATTTACTTTAAAAAAAATCATTCACTCTGTGACAGTCAAGAAGAATTCAAACCAAGCTACCACCTTTGCTATCCACACAAAAATTACCAAAGTAAGAATGAAAATATTAGCCTCTAAGAACTAGATCATAACCATTTGCAAAGAATACACAAATTTCACTCAATATATATTCTTTAGTAATGGAGGAGATTTAAGTATTTATTTCAAAAGTATTGTCACCAATCACAGAAAAAGAGAAAGCAAACAGCAACGTTGCCAACTCTTCAATCAGTCTTGGATTATTAACTCTGAGATCATCTGAAGGACTATTAAAATGGAAAAAATATCATATCTTTATCCTAGAAAAATACAATTATTAAGGTAGCTTATCAAAGAGAAGAGCTTGAACTTGGAAATTAGAAAGATATGAGTTAAAATTCATTGTTGTACCTTTCTAGATCTTTATATTCTTGTCTAGAGGAGGAGATGGGGATATCTATATTTGAAGTTTGCTTATATTTTTATCATTAATTTTATTGGCATATTTTAGACGTACATTGTGACCACATTCATACTAGGAATTTGTACCTGTACATAAAGTATCTTGATTTTTTTTTTAGGTAAAGCAGTTCATGCTCATAAATGAAATGAATAGGACATAGATCTGTAAATAACATAATTTCTTTAATCTAAGAAAATAAAGGTGTAAATGAGTTCTAAAATGTAGGATAGGTATTGTAAAATAGGAAGAAAATGTTAAAAGGAAAAAGAGGGTGGAGACCAGTAACAAGAGAGTGAAAATATTTGATGATTTAAAAAAGAAGTAAGGCTTATGTATATAGGGAGCAGGGAGTTGTAGGCAGAGCAGAGAATGGAAAAAAATGAGAATTGAGATGTGTTATGTACTGATACAAACTCTTATTGTTGAATTTGATCATAGTGTATATATAAAAAGTACCAATAAAATTAATTTAATGAAAATAAAATAAAACCATGTAAGTGAAAAAAAAAGGCATTTCAAATATCTGACACAAGTAAACACAGAGAACACCATACCTGTGGTTAGAGTATGAGTGTCAGATAGTTACAAACATTAAGCGAAGATACAGTAAATTTTCAGTACTTTGTAATTAGAAAAAAATCCTGATTTGTGGATTGCAGTTACCAGTTGCATAACTGGTTGTCAAATTTTTATGACTCACTTTCCCAGATGTTCAAGAAAGATAATGTGATAATACCAGTTCTTTATGTATCTCCAAGTTGCTGAATTAGGTGAAGTAATAGAAATGAAAGCTTCATTCTTATATTTTTTGGAATGTGTCATGTATTGGTACAAACCCTTAATGTTCAAGGTGATCGTAATGTATATATAAAATGTACCAATAAAATCAATTTTTAAAAAAATGAAAGCCTTTTGAAAACTACAAAGGTGTACTATTAATAGATGTACTAGTGCTCATAATAATTTTAAAAGTGCAGATAAATCTGGCAGTAATTCAACACTGGACCTTCTCTCTGAAGACATTACAGTGATCTATTTTCAGCATTGAAAGTTGCAATGATTCGGCTAGTATGTAGAAATGCACTTCTGAGAAGTTGCCAAAGCTCACTACCCTCCATTCTGTGTTGTTTCCATCTATGGACGATGACAGCATTTACCATCAGAAGATGATGATTAACTTATTTAAATATTTATCAATTTCTCCATGTTTTGAACATTTGCCAATCTATTTTCAAGGACAGAATTTAAATTAGTTCTTCTCAAAGAGGAGTGTTACTGGTTATAATTTTAACTCTATCAAGTGAATATTCTAATCCTTAAGCTCTGAAAAATACCAAGTTTTAAAATATAAGCATGAATTTTAGGATACAGTGCTTTATTGTTTCAATGTCATGTTTCTGTGAAATTGCATTTGCTTCTAAATTACAGAAGCTTCTCTATTCATACCTTTTACTTGCTTTAGGAATGCTTACTTTGAGCTAATCCAACCTAAAAGAACTACAGCATAAAAATCATTTACAGTTAATTTCAGAAAAGCTAAATAAGGTCAACATTTTATAAACAATAAGTCCATGTAGTTAAATGAAGATAGGAAAAAAACCTAAGCCAGTTTCTGCACCCTGAGGGCACAATTTCCTAAATATACATTACATTTGAATATTTGCCTACATATCATACCACTTAAAAAGTGAATTGATATTTTTATGCAAATTTGAATTCTAACACATGCTGCATAGTCAGTCACCAGCAACATACTCTACATAGTGAGCACGGGATGCACACATGTCCTACATAGTGAGATCATCCTTCCTACAACTTTAGTATATACATACATTTTAGAACTCATAGAGCTTTTAGTGTTTTCCGACTTTACTGGGAATATACACAGAGTGAGTAATGAATTCAAAATTTTCTCTTTCTCAAAATTGTATCTGCAGCAAGTAATGAATAATACAAACATTGCCCAAAATGTCAACAATTTAATTATGGAATCACTTCTCTCAGAAACAAGCAAACCAAATGAAAACAATTCTCAACTCTTTTTTGTCAAATATGTTCTTATAGCTGGACTGTTTAAGTATATGTGCATATAATTTCAATGATTATCTTTTAGATCATTAAAATTTGGCTATTGTCTTGCTCACCAAAATTGATTAAAGGCTGAAAGCAACCTCGTGCAAGCTTTTCACGCTTTGACTTATTAGAAGTGATACTCACCTTGGTAAAATTCCCTGAAATATCACTACCTAAAGCAATGAGCTAACTTAATTCCATAAAAATGCCATTTTAAAAACTGAGTTACCAAGGATGCAGTCAGTCAAGTTAAATTTTAAATTTGTGATTCAGTGAAGTTTAACCAATATCAGACTGTGCTATCCAATAAGCAATTCCTAAGCAGTACAAACTCACCAGGATCAGTTATATGCCCAAAATGACAGAAACACTAATAAATAATAATTTCAAAATTAGTAGACAAATCTTAAGCAATTGGTTGTGAGTGTGAGCACTGTGCTCTGGGGGCAAAGAGATGGGATCCAAGGTAAGACAAATGCACCTAGAATTAATTCATGACAGTGTATATCAGCCAGGCTCACATGCAAGATGACTATCAGATGTTAGTTCACTGTGAACTCAGAACTGCAATTTATTTAATTATGTTTGTCTCACTTCTTTGTGAAAGGAGAATAATAGTGTGAGGTACAGTCTACTCAGAAAATATTGACAAAACTAATTGGAATTTTTAATAGGAGTCTTCCTGTAAATATTTAGTTTTATATGTTTTGATTTTCAGTTTTCTGTTTCAAATGTAACATTAATTAACTAAATATGCAGGAAATGTATTTTGAACTTCACAGTAGGTTGTGTGGACAAGGTCTAGATTTAATAATCTTTTTATCTTTTCCAGTTTCTTTTATGTCATATTGATTCATCCTATTCATTTTTTCTGAATTATTTAAATACTTGATTCTAGTGTTGCATTTTTAAGTGATTTTTCAAACCTAATAATGAGGGGAGTTTTTGTCTTCCAATGCTATTTTAGATCTTTAACATATCGGTAGTTTTGAGAGTTGAATAGCCTGTGTTGATCTTTTGTTCTGTAGTCTTTCAGAATTAAGGATTGAAGTTTTAGTATCTGAATGACAACGGCTACTAATGATCACCACAACATCTTCAACAGAATACCCCAGATGCCGATGTCAACATCTATTAACATGATGTCCATTTTAAAATAGCTGTAGGGTCTTGCATAGTCTACTGTACAGTTTATCAAAAACTAATGGTAAAACATTTCTATCAAAAAGTTAAGATTATATGAAGTTCATGTTACTTATTTTAGTAGAAATTTGAAATACCTTCCATTGATTGGTAATAGTAATACTACTTTTCTAAGAAGTACAGCTTTCCTCTGATCTGTTGAGGGACTTTAAGTCTCAAATTGCTTAATGCAGAATTAGCAACTTCAAAGTTTGCTGATCCAGATTCCTTTTAACCTTTCAATTAAACCGCCTAATGTGAGAAATCAATAGTTCCAGTTACATAATGTGGAGCTTTTCATGAGAAAGAAGATTGTGCAATTATGACTAAGCCAGATATATAATTATTTCTTTCTATCCTTACTAAAGTTAGAAAGCTAAACTTGGAGTGCTGCTGGAAAAATTGTTTTGCCCCTTAAATATTTTCAACCCTGTTCACACAAGAAGGTTTTCTTTCTAAATAAGATTTTGCTGCCTTAAAATTTAATACTCCTCATAGTCACTAATGGAGAAAATCTTATAGAAAATAAATGAAAGTGAAATGGACTTGTATCTCTTTTAGCACTTTTTTTTATATAATGGGAATGAATGCTATCCTTCAAACTCTATTGCTTTTTGCACTCTACAGTTAACATTCCATCTACTTTGACTTATAATGATTTTTTAAGGGTACATAACACTTGGACAAATCTTGTAAAAGCAATAAATTACTAATGAAGGAAATTCAGATTAACATACAGGATGGCAGATGAAAGACTGTGAGCAGATGGCTTCATTTGTATATTCTTCAACACATACCAACTTGGAAGACACCAGATTGGATGGACTGCAAGTGTATAGTTTTTGCATTTTCCTCTCCAGATCAAATTGCAAGTTCTCCATTGACAACATGTGTGAGGGTGAACATTTTTACTTTCCTCTCTAAACTTCAATGTGTTCATCTTTGAGTAAAGACAGTAAATACATTTACCTCATAGAATTGTAAAATTCTTTGAATGGTAAGTGGGACTCAGTCTTCAGAGATGCTGAGAAGTTATGTCCTGGCTTAGATTTCCTATTGGTTGAAATTTCCAGTATTGACCAAAAAATAAATAAATAAATAAATAAATAAATAAATAAAACTCAGTAAATTCTGGCAAGAATGTGGGAAATGAACCTTTATATAATTTTTGGTGAGAATATAAACTAGTATGATGCTATAGCAATTAATGGGAGATTTCTCAAAAAACTAAAATAGAGATTCCATTTGACTAAGCTATATCTTTCCTGGATACATTCTTGAAAGAGTTAACATCATGATATATAGATACATATTTAGAGAAACTGAGCTCACGATAGCTCTGGAGAAAACCTAGATGCCCATTAACACACAAATGGATCTTTTTAAATGCTGTAGGTAGACAAAATAATAACATTCAGTCATAAAGAAGAATGGAATCACGTCAACTGCAGAAAAATAGATGCTGTGAGATAAGTCAGATTCAGAAAGTTAAATACTGCATTGTCGCCTTTGCAAGAAAAACTGAAAATACAAATTAATTAAGAGTAAAATAAGGAAAAAATAGGAAACAGAAAGACAGCCTTCTTGGAGAAGAGGATGAGAGACAATCAGTTCATCAAAACAAAAGCAACTAGTATGCATAGAAAACGTACACTGGCAAAAAATAAATGAAAATAATAATTAAAATAAATGAAATTTAAATATATGGAACAAAAACAATTAAGTGTTAAACCTCTTACAACTTCAAATTTGTATATACATGAGTCCACATGACTGAGTGGGTACCAGAGGCATCCTAAAGGCAGTTAGTAGAGAAGCTCCAAGGCAAAAATATCACATAAAACTCATGAGATACAGCTAAGAAATAACAGCATCTACTATCCCTACATGCTCACCATCAGAGCAATGACTAGGATAAATACATGTGTTACAGTTTATCTATACTTAAACATTCTTCTTTAAAACTCAAGCACACAGAAGCTTCTGGGAAGTGACTAGATCACAAATTCGTCACTTGGTGGACTTACAGCTAACTGTACTGGTAGGAGGTGGCCTGATAGGAGGAGCTGGATCACCAGGGGTGTAGCTTGGAAGCATCATTTCCTTCCCCCTCCCTTGATCTCTTTCTGCTACCTGATAGGCTTCCCTTATGCCAGCTCCTCTGCCATGCTGTCCTGTCTTGGAGCCAGCTGAATATAGACTGAAATCTCTTCAAACTTTGAGTCAAAATAAACCTTTCTTCCTCCCAGTTGTGGCTATCAGATATTATGTGTCATCTTCAAGAAACTAAAGCAATGTAATTCTGAAGAACATCAGCCTAAACCAAAGGATAAACTCTTTTCTCCATCCTGAGGGCTCTACCGTGCCATTACAAAGCTTCATTACTTCACACACTTGTAATATTAACTTACATACTGAAGGTTAAAATCTTAACGCAAGGTGAACTTTTAAACAAAATATCTCAAAATTATCTAGTAAAGCAAAGTTAGAGATTCAAGTTATGGGGAAAGTTCAAGGAAGTAATTTAAAATCTTACAGTTTATGTGAGTGTGAAGATTAAATAAATGTCCAATGTCAAATAAAAAATCTTCCCTCTGAAATGTACAGTTCTACAGTTTGTGGCGTCCTCTTAATTTGATTTAACCTGGATTTTTCCTAAGGCTCTGGCAGTTGTGTGCAGGCATGCATGTGTGTCAGTGTTACAGGGCAGTTCCTTTAGAAATGCTTTGACAGTCAAAGTATTCTGGGTCCTTTTTTCCTAGAACCAAGAATTGGATGAGACAAGCCAGGAACAGTACCAAACGTTGAAAAATGTGGGACAAATAGGTTTGGAAGAAACCAGCTTTGCAGAATGGATTTGGGTTGAATAGAGAGAAAAAGAGAATAAGAGCAAAAGGAACACACAGGGTGCATCTGAATAGGCTGCACGGACTATCGTGGAAACTCGGGGCAGCCGCTTCCCTCGACGGGAGCCCTGCAAGCTCGCAGTGCACCTCCTGGGAGCTCCTAAGAGGTTCCACTTCTGGGCTCCTTAGGTTGCCTGGATTTTGTGATTGACAGGCCCCAGGTTCCCCAGCCAACTCTGCCACAGCCACTCTTCTACAGTATCAACTCCTTCAAACAGTAACTATGTCTACACCTCCTGCTCACGCATTTACTATCGTGCACCCCTGTTATTTCCCATCTACCTGATGATCTCAGAAAACTTGTGAGGTGAAAACTGGGTAATGTGTAAGAGTGAAAAAATGAAGCATGTTCATTTCCATTCTGAGTTTTCTGTCACCTAACTGTTAAGTAAGTAATCACTTTATTATAGGGTTTATCGTTCATATCCTTCTCCATGTCAGTAAGAAGTACAGAGATCATCTCGCCCCAGTCATTTGTCTCTTTAACCAGAAGGCTGGAATTTACAGAAATGTTGCTGTGGAATAGGCTCTGCTTTTAAAAATTATTAATGCTTTCTAAATACAGTATAAATCTAATTTTAACTTACTACACTCTGCTCTCCTTATCTTCTATTGTCATTTTCCAAATATAACCTTGTTTATTTTAAACTGCAGAGAATATCCTTTTGCATTGCCAGACATCTGCTTTTGTTTTCTTCAAAAGATAACCACTGACTACCCTAGTAGATCATTTACTTGATTTACAATGTATGCACAGGCCGCTTAGATTGGAAAAATAACAAGATTCATAAAACAATACTATTGAGTTACTATTCCATTTTGCTCTTTCCCTTTGAAATAATTTAGCACTACAACATTAATGCCTTCATAGAGTGAAGATCCATTATGGATTGTGGCAAAAAGATGCTTGCTAGAACTGTAAGGTCCCCAAAGGTGGCACTGTATCTTAGACTGCTCTAATTGCCCCATTTCAGAAGCTTTAAATATCGCCCTTATGTCATTTGGAAATAGTGATGATTTTTACCAGGGCTTTAGGCATGACTTACTCACTCATCAAAGAGAATTTTAAAGTACCAATTTTGCATTGTACTATTTTAAGATTTGCACAAAGAGAATTATTTAAGTATGATTCCACTCCCTTAGGACATCACAGTAGAAGAAAACACTGGCAAAAAAATAAATCCTAAAACAACATGCAAAATACTAAGTGAAAGACAAAGCCAGCCAAAAGACACAGAAAATCATGATTTTAAATCTAGTTTTTATGTCTTACAATGAATGTTAAACTTTTGAGGAGAGAAAGTTAAATTTGTATTGCTATCGTACATTCATAATATGCACCTTATCTGATATTCAGTAAACATGTAGTGATATGAAGAGGATTAAACAATTATGTACAGAGTTGAAGCTTCTTAGAGACAAGGAAAGAGGAGAAGAGAGGAGCAGAAGAAGAAAAACTAAACAGAGATGAAACAGAAGGATCTTAATAGACATCAGAACTGTGGCAGCACTGTGCTGGTGCCACAGGCCTGTACTGTCAACTCTCTGCAGGCTGTGACGAGAAAGTTCTACTGAGGCCAGCCTGTCCCACCTAGCAAGACCTTCTCAAAACACTTAGGGAAAATAATTACATGAGGATCAAAAATAGTCTGCTTATGTGTGCAGTGTGCAAAGAACATTAGGAGCTGATTGTGTCATTTACCTGAATATCATCACATATTCCTGCAAAGATAACTATATCAAGTAGAGAAATTTTCAGACCAATACCCCATCTTTTAAGAAAAATACTCTTAATACTCCAAAAATAGTAGCAAAAGTTAGCCTGGCTAACTACATGACACAGTAATACCTACCAGCATCAAAACTTTAAAATTCAGTATAATTATTTAAATGTGATATAATTGAAATCTATAAGTAATTACAATGAATTATGTGTTTAAATATTAAAAGACATAATTAAGTAATCAGGCTCTTCCTCCTATATGAGAATGATTGCAAGTATGAGAGTTACAAATAAAGAGTAATTAAGTGTGTGGTGTGGATAACTTAATACTGCCAACAACAACAACAATAAAGATACTCAATTGTTTAGCAGTCAGTTTTTTAAAATGGTCAACTAGTCTTGGTACAGTTCCATAGTCAACAAGATATAGTCCTATGTCAGGTTAGGAAATGAATATTTTCTTCTGGGAATCTCAGTATGTATTAAAGGTGTTCCAAATAATTTTTAAATTTATGCAAAAAATAGTGCAATGTAGGATCAAATAATTCAAGCTAGATAGTTGCTTACATGTGCACCTGTTAAATCTTTGATGCCATCAGGAAAAGAAAATTTAAATTATTATTTCCTTGGATTGCCTTTAGATCTGCAAGGCCAGTGGTGCTCCACCCTCAGGCTGGTTGATTGTATGCTAGTATCCTGACCCGGAAAGAGAGGGTGAGGCTCGGAAACAGGACACAGGCTCCAGGGGTGATTTCAGAGAATCATTTCTATCTTTATTGAGCAGGGTGTTGCTTTTATACCTGCAGTCAAGGGCGGGCCTAGGCAAAGCTCTATGTGTACTCCATTGATTGGCTGAGGTCTGAAGAGTCATGAGAGGGGGTGATCAACAGGCCATCTGAGCTTGGCCAGTCTCAAGGCTCTAAGCACTGAGGAGTGTGTGAGCAATGCCCTCCTTATCATCCTATAGTTAGCTATCCGACTATGGTGCGACACACTACATAGCCAGACTTCAACATCACCTTTCCCTCAGAACCACAGGGAGGACTGAATGGCTCCCACAGGTTTCTCCCAGGGCAGCAGAGAAGCCCTGGGCAGGGCGAGAGTCACTGCACAGTGGAATGGGTGCAGCAAGTCACAGCAAGGGCTAAAGAAAGTGAATGGTGTGAAAAAGGACCCAGTCTATATTGGTTTACACCCAAACTGGACTATAGGTTTTCATCTGAAATATCCCTCCAAAGTCTCTTGTATTCAAAGGTGGGACTTCTTAAAAGTGATTAAATGATGAGGGGTTCTATACTCTTCAATGGATTAACAGATTGACCAGAGTTCTTATCTGAATACTCTCTTATAAGGTGGGGTCTACTAAGAACACCGAGGGCATGACGCAGAAAGATATATTTTTGTCCTCTTTCCTGCCCCTCTCTCTGTCTGCTGATTGCCATGGACTGAGCGTCTGTCCTCTGCTGTACCTTCCCACTCTGCCATTTCTGCCTTGAAGCTATCCAACCATGGGCAGTCTCATAAAACCACAAAGCTCCTTGATTTGATAGGTATCAATTATTTTGTCCCAGCTACATGAAAATAAATAATACAATCTTGGTGACTTCCAAGAACAGAAACTCAACCTCCCACAATTCCAAAGGCTTCGCGCCTGTAGTGTAAATGTTAGCAGACCTCTGAGTCCTTGAGAAGCAACTCCAGTCCTTGGCTTTTCCGAATGCTGATGGCTCCAAGGGTTCCTTGGCTTATGGCAGAAAAAAATGCCATCTCTTCTGATCATTGTTGCTTCCTTTTCTCTGTGTTTCTGTCTCCTGTGTCTTCCATAAGGACATTTGTCATTAAATTTAGAGCACATTTGGGTACTCCAAGACATCATATACCATGAACTTTAGTTTATATATCTAAAAAAAATCTTTTTTTTCCCCAAAACAGTGACATTATAAGTTCTGAGTTTTAGAGCACGAATATCTCTCTTCAACTTGAACCACCCACCCCTATTCCAGGCTCGGGGTTTGGCATGTTTCATTTTGACAACTAACAATAGCCCAACAACATTAAGAATGCATCTATGTATGCAGTATTTCTTCAACGAGAAACACCTGGGGTAGATGTTTTTTCCTCTACATTTGCTTTCATCAACAGAAGGTGCAAAGCTGCTCAAGAGCTCCTAGCCTAGCACATGTCGCCTACTTTCCTTAGTATTTATTGACTTACACTATATTACTTTGCTTTCACTTCTTTACTTTCACGTGTTTTATGATGCTGATGTTTGGCACACTCCTGAAAAACAAGGATATTAAGAAGACTATAAATTGGAATGTTTTATTACTTTTATGATGAAATATCTTAAAGTATAGTTCTTTTTTACATCTTTAAAATGAAGATAATTTTTTCAATAAGGGTATGTGCTATAATTAAATGAAAAATAGAAGAAATTCATTTATAATAACTATAGTATAATGTAATAATTGTATTAGGGTATTAGATTTTGAACTTATGTATATAGTGAGGGAAATAAATTATAAGCAAATTAATTTTGAAAAATTACTATTTTCCACATTTAACATATTTATGGGATGCATATAGATAAAATAACAGTATATGAGTACAAACTTATAATTATATCTAAAATTTAATTTGACAGGGATAAAATTATAAATGTTTAGTGTTGCTTCCTAATGTTTCTTTTTAAAATGGAATTTTCTGAAGACTTCTTAGTATTTATTTTCTTTTGCAAAAGAATCTTCTCAAAATAGATAATCTCAAAATTTTCCAGATTAATCAAGAACTTTTGCTCCTTTGCATTAGATATTAGCCTCATAACAGTGTCCAAAAAAGCTCAAATAGTGCACAAATGCCAATATGTGATGTAAAATGAAACACTTTTTCAAATGGATGAATACAAAACCAACACTAACACACACACACACACACACACACACACACACACACACACACAC
>PVIR01025887.1:0-24444 GCA_004026965.1 Petromus typicus | reverse complement strand
CAAGGACCCAGGTTCGATTCCCCGGTAACCACATAACAATACTGGGTGTGGAGACCCACACCCAGCAGCAACCAGTACCACATCCACAGTGCCGGGTGTGGTGGCTCACGCCTGTAATCCCAGCACTCGGGAGGCAGAGGCAGGAGGATTGTGATGTGAGTTTGAGGCTGAGCTCAGGGCCAGCCTGAACCACAAAGCGAGACCCTGTCTCCAAAAACCTAAAAAAAAATAATAATAAAAAATAAAATAAATAAATAAATAAATAAATAAATATTAAATAAAATACTGTATTAATAAAGTCTTAGGAGGTAAAGGGTATTTTGGCAACATATTTGGGATGCTAGGACTTTAAGAAGAACCTGGAAAACTTGAGGTAGCTACATACAGTACAGCAACCTGTTACGATGTGGGAATGCTGTGCATCTGCCTGAGATTGGTTACAGGGCAGCAGCCAATCAGCAACAAGGAGAACTAAATAGCATTCTCAGATTGGCTACTTGCAAACCTCCTACCAAAAAATACTTTGGGGGATATTTGCACTTTCTGTGAAATTGCAGGAGTTTCCTCAAACAATTATTAGTTAGGATCTAAGGTAAAATCCACAAATGACTGAGGCCACAAACTCTGAACTGAGACTTCACTGGGTTATACCGTATGGTGGTAATCGGTTCACAAACTCAATTCTTTTCACAATTCTAATTGCAAACTGTATTAGACAAAAACTGAATCAAATTTCTCCATAAGGTCAACTTTGAACTTAACCATTGAATTTGATTCGGTTCATCTACGATTCATTTTGCTACCAGAATCATGGAAGGAACTAAGCTCATGAACTGATGTGCCACTGTTTTGAGAGGAAAAAATAAAAAGAGGTTTGGGAACATAGAGTGCCTGACTAGGATGTACAGGGAATTGATGTCTCAGTTCAATCTCTAGTGCCACAAAAATAAATAAAAATATTTTTTAAATAAAAAATAAATAAATTTAAAAATATTTAAAAATGTAGTTTGGTATAGAGGCTCTAGGTTTAATTCTCAGTACAGAGAGAGAAAAAAGCTGGGTGTGGTGGCTCACGCCTGTAATCCCAGCACTTGGGAAAGAGACAGGAGGATTGCTGTGAGTTCCAGGCTTACCTGTGCTACACAGTGAGCCCAGGGCCAGGCTGAACTACAAAGCAAGACTCTGTCTCAAAAAAAAAGAAAAGAAAAGAGAAAGAAATGTGTATGATAGAGAAGAGAATGTGATAAGGGAGATGTGAGTGTAGCTCATTGGTAGAGGACACACTTAGCAAGCGTACAAGTCCTGAATTCAAACATAAATGCATAAAAATAAAGGAAATGGAGGGCCGGGGAGTTAGCTCAGTGGTTCTGGCACCTGTCCTTCAAGCACAAGGACCCGGGGTGATTCCTCCGTAACCACATACAATACTGGGCGTGGAGATTCACTCCCAGCAGCAATCAGCACCACATACCACAGTGCCGGGCGCGGTGGCTCACGCCTGTCATCCCAGCACTTGGGAGGCAGAGGCAGGAGGATTGCTGTGATGTGAGTTGGAGGCTGAGCTCAAGGCCAGCCTGAACTAAAAAAAAGGAGATGGAAGAATATGGTTATTTCAAGAAGTTTGAGGGCCAGGGATTTAGCTCAGTGGTTCCAGCGTCTGCCTTGCAAGCACAAGGTCCTGAGTTTGATCCCCAGTAACAACATACCACAGAGGCCAGCTTGGACCACACAGTAAGTTCAAGGGCAGCCTGAACTACATAGCGAGACCTTGTCCTTGGGAAAAAAGGTACATAGCTAAAATTTTGTATATAAAAATTTATATACAAGGATTATTAAACTTTTTGATTCATTGCCTGTTTTCAGGATTTCTGGATAGTGTGGTGGCTCATGCCTATAATCCCAGCCCTTGAGAGGCAGAAGCAGAAGGATTGCTGTGAATTGGAGGCTTGCCTGGGCTACATAGTGAGCTCAGGGCCAACCTGAACTACAAAGCAAGACCCTATCGCAAAAAAAAAAAAAAAATTGAGCTGGGAGTGGCAGCATGCCCCTATTCGCCCAGCACTTGGAGACTGAGGTAGGAGCATCACAGTGAGTTTGACGAGTTTGACGTTATCATGGGCTACATAGAGTTCAAGGCCAGCCTGAAATAGTGAAACAAGATCCTGTCTCCAAGAAAAAAAAAAGTTTAACTACACAGAATGAAGTTAAGTAGTCACTAGAGAAGGATGTAAATTCAAGAGAAAGTTTAAAAGTAGAGAGAAGAGCATGTATAAATGTTAGTGAAAATATCACAGTGAGAAGGAACGAACAGGAGAGAAAAGACTATAACATTTCCACATAAATGAGAGGGGATCAGATACAAAGTACAACATGAGACATGGGGATATAGCTTAGTAGCACACAGTACTTGCCTAGAAGGCACAAGTCACTGGATTCAATCTAGGAATTGAACTGAATAAAAAAGCACAATAAGAAGAAATGAGAAGTGTCAAGGTAATAAGAAAAATTATGCTACTAAGAGAAAATAGGCAGATGATGTGACAAGTATGTAATTTAAAAACACAACTCACGAAATGCACTTAGCATAATGCCTGGAATGTTCATGATACCTGGCTTTTGATGTTATTCATGTTACAAAACTGCTTGAAATGTCTTGCAGAGGCAGGAAGATTGCCATGAATTAAAGGCCAGCCTGAACTACATAGCAAGACTCTGTCCTTGGCAAAAAAGATACATACCTAAAATTTTGTATATAAAAATTTATATACAAGGATTATTGAACTTTTTGATTCCTTGCCTCTGTTTTCAGGATTTCTAGATAGTTGCTGATTTTGAGAAGAAGACAGGAAAACGGTATACATAGTAAGGACTAGAATGTATCGTAGATATTGAGAAATGGGAAGAAAATGTTCAAATGAGAAGGGAAACAAGGGAAGGGAGAGGAGAAAAGGAAGGAAAAGATAAGAAAAAATAAATAGAAGGAAAAAAATGGAAATAAAACTTCTGTAAATGAGAGGAAGAAGGATCAAAGGGAGTGAGGGAATGGGGGAAAAAAGAAGCAGATATATAATGTACAGGTACAAATTTCCTATGATGAGTGTGATCATTATGTATATCTAAAATGTACCAATAAATGATTTGCTTCTAAAAAGGTTTAGGGCCAAGGACTTAGCTGTGGTTCTGATGCCTGCTTTGGAAGTCCAAGGTCCTGAGTTCAATCTCCAGTACTAAAATAAAGCCTAACACATTGTGAGCTAGACGTGTTGGTACACGCCTGTAATCCCAGCACTTGGGAGGCTGAGGCAGGAGGATCACAAGTTTGAGGGCAGCCTGGGCTATATAGCAAGTTCAAAATCAGCCTGAATTACATAGTGAAACCTTGTCTCAAAACACCAACACAAAAAAATTTAATGCATTTTATGTATTTTTCTATTATCTCTAATGTTTTTCAATTTCAACAAATCCCTATGTATGTCAACTTACCCATAGATGAGATCAGGTGCATTGATGGTGGTATGGCCATAGACAATTACACAGAGAAAACTGACATGAAGAATAAGCAGCTAGGCAGGCTCTGTCGTGAAATGGATAGTGCTCTAGACTTCTAGGATTAAAAGCTGCCAGCATTAAAAAGAAGACTGAGCTGGGTGTGGTGACAAATGTATGCCTGTAATCTCGGTACTCTTCGAGGCTACAACAGTACAGTCACAGGTTCAAGCCCAGCCTGGGCAATTGGGCATTTAGCAATTTAATGAAAGCCTGCCTCAAAATTAAGGGGAAAAAAAGTTTGGGAATGTAACTGAGTGCAAAGGCCAATCCCTTATACTGAAAAATAAAAAATAAAAAAGGACTCTAAAGGGTTCAGTTCAAAAGGGAAAGTTTATTTGTAGTCCAAATCCATACAATGACAGCAAAGCCAGAATAAATATCTTGGAAATGCAGGAAGCCCCTTTACCTCTGATCAAACTTTTCTGTTAGGGAGAAGTCATATCCCTGGATACATTCCATAAATTCTGTAATCTTTTTTTTTTTCTTTGATTCTTTTTTGAGACAGGGTCTTGCTATGTAATTCAGGCTGGTCTTCAACTCACTATGTAGATAATGCTGGCCTAGAACTCCGCAGTCCTCCTGCTTCAGCCTCCCGAGGCTAGGATTAATAGGCATACACCAGGCATGCATGGCATAACCCTAAACTTGCATCAGCTTCCAAATTCTCGTCCATGCTACACTGCAGTCTCTTACTTTTGCTGTCCACATCCATCCCCTTTACCTCATCTCCTTCTTACTCCCAATGAGATCTTATGTTCATTGACTCTGAACTGATAGGAAATAATTTGAAGACAATTTTAGGTTTGGTGACCTTCCTTATTTGATTTTTCTTGGAGTTTGCAACTATCAGATTCTTTGCTATTCTGTTGAGAGAGTAAATATGACTCAATAAAAGATAACACTTCTAATTAAAAATCTAAACTTAACAAGACTCTGTTCTCAAAACGTAAAAGGGCTAGGAATGTAACTCAGTGCAAAGGCCCTGGGTTCAATCCTGAGGTATAAAAAAAAATTTTTTAACTCTATATTCTATGGTCAGGAGCATAATAAGCTCAATGACAGAATGTTTCTGCAAGGCCTGGGTTGATTCTTAGTATCATGCATACACACTCAAAAAAAAATCTCCATCATACTTGGAAAGTGGTATATACCTGTAATTCTAGCACTTTGGAGGCTGAAGCAGGAGGATCAGTTTCAGCCTGTGCTACATAGTGTGTTTAGGGCCAGCCTGAACTACACAGTGAGACCCTGACTCAGAAAACAACAACAAAAAAATAGATTTTGAGACCATAATGCTAACTGAAGTAAGTCAGGTTAAACATCCAATGGTCTCTGAGACTAAAAATTTAAACAATTTTTTTGTTTGTTTTTTTTGAAATAGGGTTTCACATGTAGTTTAGGGTGGCCTTGAACTTACTATGTATGTAGCACAGGCTGGCCTTGAATTTGCAGCTATTCTTGTCTTAGCCTCCCAAGTGCTGAGATTACAGACATGTGCCACCACACGACACTGAAAAATACAATTGCAGGGGATTTTAATTCTGTGGTTCTGGCACCTGCCTCATAAATGCAAGATTCAGAGTCCAATGCCTCTGATCCCCGATACACCCCATAAAAGAAACAGTTTAAAGAACCATGTTGTAAAACAGTGAGATAGACTCTGTAGAAATAAGAAGAGGATTTGAGGAAAGAGATGGGGATAAAAATTATCAAGTTATATCTATATATACATATCAAGCCCATAAACTCAATATAAATACTATGTATCATAAATACACTAATAAAAATACATTATATGCACTGGAATCCTCCAAAAATATCAAAGTAGGGCAAATGGTATGGAAAGGGATGGTAGGAAGAAATGATTAAAATTAGGTACATTTACAAACCTCCCAAAATGACACCCATTAATCCGTATAACCAACATGCACTAATAAAAAATTGTGGAAAAAAATATGTGTAGGACTAAATCATAATGCTGGGCATGATAGTGCACACCTGTAATTCTAGCACTTAGGAGGCTGAGGCAGGAGGATTCTCATATGTTTGAAGCCAGCACGGGCTACATAGTGAGTTCAAGGCCAGCTTGGACCATATAGTAATATCTTGTCTCAAAAAACCAAAAATAATTAAATAAGTTAAAATAAAGGGTTTTTTTTAAGTTTGGGATATAACTCAGTATGAAAGTCTTGGTTTTATTTCCCAATACTATAAATAAAATGAAATAATAAAAAAGTTATTTCTTCCATGGAACCTTCTGTTTTTATTCCAAACCTACAAATGTCTCTAGTCTTTTGATTGCTACAGCCCTTAAACCCTGTACAAAAAAAGAATTTAAAAAGATAAAAAGAAAAAAACTGCACTATACAATTTTGCACTGTAACACTATCTGATATTTGGTTTTAATCATATGTAGATTAGCCTTGACAGGTCAGCCAGTATATAATTTTCTTGAGAGGTATGAGTAAATCTTTTGTTTCTCAGGTATCTCTAAAGCACCTAACATATAACTGGGCACAGAGGAAGTAGCCAGTAAATAACTGGGGGTTGTGAAGAACAGAATGCATGTACATGTGCTTGTTTTCACATGTGTGTCAAGCACACAGGAAGTTGAGAGAATGGATGCTATCTTTTACATAGTGGGGTGAGAGAATGACACTATGTGAAACTGTAGAATACAAGATTTATTTACGGAAAAAAAAAAAAAAACAGTACGATTTGGATAGTTTTGTTCACCTCTTCTTTAGTCTCCTACTGCTCTATGATACCACATGGTCAACCAGAGATTGTAAAGGAGTCACTAAGTCCTAGTTAGACATTAAACTGTCTGGTGTCACTATTCCCCCATTACTTCCTCCTCTTCCTCCTCCTCTGTCCAGCTCAGATCATCTGAATCAGATTCTTCCTCATCCATCTCTAACACAACCCCTGCCCTAGCCTTCTCAGCTAGAGCACTGGGGTGCTCCAGCTGGGCCCAGGATCCTGGGTCAGCCTTGACAAGGGAGATTTCGACCCGAGATGGCATCAAAGAGACAGAACTCTGCTCCACGTTTATGACCTGAGGAGGAGGGAAAGACAGAGGAACACAAGAGAAAGAAAGAACAAAGAAATCAAAGGGATTGGGGTTTGGGTGGAGTGGTGAGGAGAAGGGGAAAAATAGGATAGGGGAAAGAAATGGGGCAGAGGAAGAGGGATGAGAGAAGAGGAAGAGGAGAAGAAAGGGGCAGGGAATATGAAAGCAAATGAAGTTTCCATTAAAACTGTTTCCCTCAGGACACTATTTATTCTAGTCTGGCCCTTCTTTCACCCCACCTTCCTCCCCTCCTTCTCTTCACTTACCCCCCAGAGCTTCATCTGTGCTTGGAACACGCGGTTACCATCAAAGACGATGTGGACATGAAGCTGAACAAAAAGAATTACAAGGGCAGAAGGTCAGAGCAAGTCCTTATGACAGAGATAGGTCAGAGTGTGGCCCATAGGTCAGCTAGACAACTCTGACCTAATAGTTCTCCTTTCCTCTCAAGAGGACCATGGAGCCTACAGATTAACTGCATACAATACCTCTGCCTATAAGACTGTAATATCATCCAATCTACTAGCCAACCATCCTGCATCAGATCACTCCTCACCTCAGTTTGACTGGCCTTCACCCAATTGAATGCAGGAAGTGGAATCTGGCCATATACAGTCATCACTACTAAGGAATCTGTCTGGTGCCAATCATGGCGGCAGGATGCTGGCAACTAAAGAGAAGATGTGAAATACAAATGGTCAGAATAAACTAGGATTACAAGCCTGAAATCCCAATACTGTGGGATGCCGAGGTAGGAGGATAGCAAGTTTAAATCCAGCCTGGGCACTTAGCAAGTGTTTTTTTCTCAAAAAAATAAAAAGGCCTCGACTTTAGCTCAGTGTAAAGATTCTAGGTCCAATCCTAGCAATGTGGAAAGAAAAGAAAAGGCAAGCAAGCAAGCAGAAAAGCTAGTATATAGCTCACTGTGAAGTCCCTGGGTTCAATATCCAGTACACACAAAAAAAAAGATAAACTCTTAACCCAAGAGGAGCTCTTATCAGGTCTACAAAGATACCTAGCCAGTCTCAGAAAGATTAACACTACTTTGTATGGCAAAGCTTTCTGGGTGATAGAGAAATAAGGTGCCAAATCTTTTCGTCTTTTTTGGTGGTACTAGGAATAAAACCCAGGACCTTGTCCCTCCTAGGCAAGCAATCTGCCACACCCCTGGCCCAGGAGCTGAGTTTTTTTTGGTCTATACTGAAGAAAGAAGACAGGGAACTTCGCCATGAGATATGGGATCTTTGGGATAAGGTTCTATTCAAGAATTAGGAAACCTGGAGCTTACCTGCTTCCCCCAGTCATGTCTACCAACTCTGCATCCTGGCTGTGCTAAGAATACCCCAAAATCCAGAGTCTGGATGCCACAACAGCTCCAAGACTTCATCCTGAGGCAGGAAGATAATTCAATTGAATTCAATTGAATTTAAGCTCCTACATTTATGATCAATATTGTGAGAAATCTGTCTCATAAACTATCTAGTTCCTTCCCTCACCCTTCATGGAATCGAGGTGCTCCTGGGTGGTAGGTACACGGAGTAGTATCACTCTCTGGACCTTGGTAAACCTAACAAGAATAAAGGAGCATTAGGAAAAGAATCAAGTCATTCTCAGGTGTATTCTTACCCCCACGTCTATACTCAGTCATTTCCCAAGTGCAGCATCTCTCAGCCACATACATGAACTCCCCCAAACTCTTACTGCATCACATCCTGGGTTCTGGCAGCTGGAACCAGTTCGAATCAGATTACTATCAATTCCTGGGCAAGGGAAATAGAGTTAGGAACCTATTCATCCCTCCCACCCCAACCCCAATGCCATCCCATGAAATCAGTCTCTGAGGCCTACCCTCCTAAGAATCTACCTACCTGCTCCAGGTTCCTGGTCTAGTTCCTTTTGTTCCAATGCCATTTCTAGGACATGAGATATATTTAGTGGCAGCAGCTTCAGAGGCAACTCTGACCTAGGGTTTATTGGCAGGTGATATAGTTTTGTTTTTGGGTTTTTTTTTTTGAGACAGGGTCTTGCTCTGCATAGTACCTTTGAACTCACCAGCCTTGAATCTGCAGCAATCCTCCTGCCTCAGCCTCCCCAGTGCTGGGATTATAGGTGTGCATCACCATGCCGAGCAGGTGATTTAGTTTTGGCCTATTAATCATGATGGCCAGCTCCAACAGCCACTCATGGTAGTGGAGTTGAATCTGGTTAGTGAGGCAGGGTTGAGGAAGTTGGGTAGTTACCTCACTGAAAACGTTTTCCCTTTGTACTTCTTTTTTGTTAGTGTGTGCTAATAGTAAATAATGGTAGGCTGTTTGGGGAAGTTGGTACATGTGTTTCACACACTTTAATCAATTTCAACCCACTCCAATTTCATCTCTGTGAACATCCCATACCCAACTCTAGGAAAGTAAATCCCCAAAGCTTCTCTCATCCATATACCCAGTTGCCCTAAATGAACTGCATCATCTCACCTTCCTAATTGTGGACTTATGATGGTTTTTTTCTGTTGCTATTCTCATAAAATTATTTTCTGCAGCCTTCTTTTTCTCTATGCAAGATTTATCTTAAAGCTCTTTTCCAGAAAGAAAAGTTATTCTCAACAATCCCCCCTGTGTTATTATCTTAACCATGTTTTTGTCTGAGGCCTCCTACTCCACTGACTCAGAATAATTTCTCATCCTCAAACTCCCTTAGAGTGGAGAACATTTCCCCAACACAAATTTCCCCTAAGGCAGAGCATACTGTATTTACAGAATTTTCCAAACCCTCCTCACATCTGTTATTTCCAAAATACTAATGATCCATTTAATCACTCCTAGGATACTGGATAAATGTAGGGAAAACCCAGGGGCTTCCTCCTCTTTACTTAGGCCTCTCTCGGCGTAAGGTCTCTGCTGACTTTGGAATTGTACTCAGAAGTTTTTGCTCCTGAAGTGAACTTGTAGCAGGGCCCTCAAATTGAGGGGCCTCGAGAAGCTTCTCAGCACAGTGTAGTCCCATAGTACAGCCCTAGTATAAATAAGGAGAAAAGGATTAGAAATAGAATCTTTCTAGGAAGGGCAGAATCCAAGGAAGTAAAGGAATTTACCTTGATGTTTAGGAACTCAGAGAAATCTACAGTTCGCTTTTGGCAGCAGGACCAACCCTGGTAACACAGACCCAGATGAGCTTAGTTCTCTAAGTATACTTCCTTTGTGAAATACTCTTGCTGTCTGCCCTCACCTACTCCTCACCTTGAGTGCATCATGGAAGATTGGGACCCCAGGGTGATAGCAACAGGAATCTGTGAATACCAGTAGAAAAATCGAGGGTAGGTAACTATACCAAATGATTTTCACTTTTTCTCCAGGTTCATATCTTTTTTTTTTTTTTTTTTTTTGAGACGGAGTCTCACTACATCCCTTGCTGGCCTTGAACTCAAGGTGATCCTCCTAACACTGCCTGAGTGCTGAGATCACAAGTGTGCACCACCATGCCTGGCATGTTTTTCTTTCCATGCAATATAGAATGTTTCAGCAAAGATCGATGCTTTAGACCAATTACAACCAGTACATCAAATTTTTCCCTCCCTGTTTAAGATAGCCCCACAGCTGACCACCCACTCCCCAAGCACCCTTCAGATGTTCTGGTCAGGTCGATTTACTCACCAGGACGGTTGGTATTGGGGTCGAATTGTTGCCCACAGCCTTTGTTATGGCAGAGTAGAGACATGGAGGTACTGGTAGAATTTACTGAGTGTTATTTCAAGGAGTCTGCCGAGCAGGGAACACCTCTTACTCTGGAGGCTTTTAGCTGCCTGGAAGGGCCTGCTGGTTCTATCTTTAGTTCAGAAGGCATTCACCTCCTAACATGGGCAAGGAACTCCACTGGGTCTTCCTAGCCAATAGGAAGAAGCTTATGAGAATTTTAGCTCTGAGGCTTTGGAAAAAAAGGATCAGACAGAGTAGCACTTGGAACTTTTCATGAGGTCAGCTATCCACTGTTGAGACAGTTTTAGATTTTGCCAATTCCAAGCCTCTGACATTACCAGCAGCTGCTCAGAAATAAATACCAATGGAGACCACTCCCTTAACCCCAGCTCAATGAAGGTACAATTCCTCTAGCTCATTTTCCTTTCAAAGCTTCCCTGGGAGCTAGGCATGATGGTGCATGTCTGTAATCCCAGCACTGAGGAGACTGAGGCAAGAAGGTTGTTGTGAGATAGAGGCCAGCCTGGGCTAGAGTTCAGGGCCAGTCTGAACTACAAGACCCTGTCTCAAAACACAATACCAAAAAAAAAAAAAAAAAAAAAAAAGCAGACTTCCCTGAGGTCAATACTTCCATGTAATGGCAATAGCACTGATCTTTGCTAACCATTTCAATCACTGTACCTCACTCCCACCTCCTCCCCATTTGCCTACATGGATGACTAATACTTTAATCAAAAGGTCATAAATGATCACCTTTACTTGTATCTTAAAATAAAACATCCCCCCTTCCATCCCATCCCTTTAAAAACAGCACAGAAAATTAAAAGGCTTAAAATGTACTTTAATAAGTTGATGCTGTATCACTGTTCCATTTCTCAGAAAAACTCCAAATTTAAGGTGTAAGGGATAAATCAAACATGGTACACCAATAAAAAATGCACAGCATAACTACCTAAGATAGGCAAGGCTAAGAGCTACTGTCAGACCTTCAGCATACAGCAACCCTGTTCCCAAGATTGTACTAGGCCTATCAAGAAAAGCTGTGAACAGCAACATCATGGACACAAAAGGGTCATTCCTGGGGTATCTTTACCCAAGGAAAAGATGGAGGCAAGTTAACACAAGATTTTTTTAAAGATATACTAAATGAAAATCTCTAAATGTCTTCTTTAGTACATGAAAGGGTAATATATGGGATATAACAGAACCATACATATGCTGTCTGTGACTTCTGTGGACATTTGCCTGAATTCTCACCTGGGAGCAAATGGAGCAATGGGGCTAAGGTCACTGGGAGATGTTTGGTTTTTGTGGTATATGTGGCAGTGTCTCCGGGATTAAGGGGTGTAAGAATAAGAAAGCAAATAACACAATGGACAAAAAAAATACGGAATGATCAAGATTAATGGACTGTAATTGGAACCATTTTGCTATGGTTCCCACAGGCCTTCAACAATTATATTTGAGATTTCAGGAATGCATCACACAGAATTGATTAAACAATATACCACACAGAATTGATTTGTTAAATATCACCCCTCCCTTGCCCTCTGCCTCCAGCATACTCCCTAGAGTAGTACAGGCAGGGAAGACCTAACTATTGGGAGGAATCCCTAACACTTTTCCAAGGTAGAATTCTGGCTAGTCCAAAAGGGTTCCTTCTTTTAATGTTTTCAGGAAACTAGACACTGCAACTTTATTAGTATCGGCGGCGTTTGTTTGGAGCAAACTCAGCTCCAGGAGCTGCACGGTTGAATGCAGGAGGGGTTCCACCAATTGCCCCAATTCCTTCCATTGTAGCAGCCTGGCCAAAGCGTTCACTTGTTGGTGGGGTCTTAAAAGAGAAAAAGAGAACAATGTCACAATGCAATCACTGTTCTAAGGCTTCCTACTCACCTATAGTCACTTTTTCCACTGGATGCTATGTATATTCAACTAGTCAAGGCTCCTGATGCTAGCACGAGGTAACTCTCAGAGGAAAGTTGTCTGAATTAGGGACAAATTGAGTTATCCTACCTTTAACTTCTTATCTATATTCCTTACTACTGACTAAACAACAGTGCATACTAAACTGCAGGCTGAATATGTTCTAAGTTCTCTTTCCTAATTACTATTTAGACAAAAGCAGGCCATCAGTCTCTAGCAACTTAAGCATAACCAGTTTTGCTGGGACTACTCGTTTTGACACAACTAAAACCTCTGGATTATGTGAGCCACGTCTTTGGATTTGTATCTATTTTATGTGATAATGGCTAACTTTTGTTCTTGTCTCTCCAAACAAAAACCTATTTTTCCAGGCTAGCAATCAGACGGGCTAGTTGTTTTAACTCGGGTACAGTATACTTGAATTTGTTCAAAAGTAAAAATAATAATAAGGCATGGTGCTACACACCTATAATCCTAGCATTGAGGTGGCCAAGACAAGAGGATCGCAGCAACTTTCCAAGCCAGCCTCGGCTACACAGTACGTTCAATACCAACCTAAACTACACAGGGAGACCCTGTCTCAAACAAAAAATGAAAACAAATCCCGTAGACACTAGCAGTCCTAAAGACTTATTTCCTATAAAACTCAGGTCCAAGTGCTATGAAGGCAAAGTCCCTTCCCTTGCCATTTAAAATTACTGTTAAGGCCCTGTAGTTTAATACCAGTCCCAAGGTTCCATCCGGCATCATAGTGGCAGGTCCTGGAGGAGCTGGGGTACCAGCTGGCACTGGAGCAGGGGGCATGGCACCTCTGTTGTTTATGCCCATAGCACCTAAAGTACCAAAGAAAAAAACTCATCAAGACCTCTGAGGCAGGGCCAGGGATTCAGCTCAGTGGCACCGTGCCTACCTTGTCAGCACAATGGCCCAAGTTCAGTCCCCAGTTACTTACACACACACACACACACACACACACACACACACACACACACACACACACACACACACAAAGGGAAATCAGAGTCATCATGCCATAAGTCCTTACCTCCCATAGCCATCTGGCCCATCCGTATCTCTTGCTCTCTCTGAAAAACAAAAATGTTCAAGATAGTCCTAGACCATGACAACAGTACATTCTACCACAATCTATTAAGGACTACACACTAAGGGAATAAAATACAATAACATATCCCAAGAGCACTGAGACTAAGCTAAGGAACAATTCATAGCCCCTTACTAGTTGCACAGGGAGTTCATGTCACACAGTGATTAGGATACAAGTTAAGTTTCCCATTAGTAACAAAGTGAGAGGCATGGGGAGAAATAGTTAATTTCTTTTGGGACTTCAACCTCTGCAACTACAAAGACAGTAGTAAATTAAACAAGGCTGTTAACAGAACTCAATTCATCTCATACTACAACCACTGAGTCTAAATAGCATACAGTGGGGTCCTAACTTTGATTTCTAATTACCTGTGAGATAAGATGAACTCCCCTTCAAACCTTACCTCTAGCTCCCATGAATCCTTTTTTCCAAAAGGAGTCTCACAAATAGAAAAACTGGTCATAACCTCACGCCCTAGCAGACAATTCATGGTGGTTTTGTGATATCCCATCACAAATGGCCTGGTACACCGTGGGCACACAGAAGATATACCGCATCAGGGAAAGTTCCCTTGAATCCTTCCTGCTGTCGTCGCATCATCTCTTCTTGTTGCCGCCGCATTTCTTCCTCACGGCGCCTACGCTCCTCCTCCTGCCTAGAGAGCCATCAGTATATTTAAGACAGAAGCATTCCATAACTTGAGTAGATCTTAACAGGAGACTGAACCAAGTAGATCAGCTCACTCAAGACTACCATAGCTCACCCAGAACTAAGGCAACCTTCAAAGAAGGCTAATGAGAACAATACTTAGCTGCTTTCTCTCTAGTGCAGTCTCAGGTAATTTCTAGAACCACAGGCAGTTAAAACACCTCCCATCCAAAGGGAGAACCTATTTACAGATGTATGAGGTAGCATGGTGGTAGCAACCAAGAGGAAAATATTACCTTTTAGAGTTGCCAGAGAAAAAGGGTTCAAGAAAAGTTACCTGAGCTCCAGTTGCTTTCGTTTTTGGACCTCTTGGTTATGCAGCTCTTCCATTCTCCGAAGTTCTTCTTGGCGTCTCATTAAATCTATAAACAAAGAGATAGCACTCTTCCTATGTGCCAAATAATTTCCCATAAAGATCAAGAATACAAAGAGGATAATATTCCCGGGGTGGTCAAGTGCCTGGGTTCCCAAATTGAAGTCAAATCTATCAATTCCTCCTCCAAGAATCTAGTATTCTCTGCCACATCTCCCCGCCATTTATTTGCCAACCGAGATAAAATATTTTAGAGAATAAAAGTAGAAATTTAGGTATTTCTCTACTAAAATATATAGAGAAACTCCTGATGAAAGCTCTTTTGTTATTTTTCTAGCTATAAGACCTACAGAACTCACCCTGCCGCATCAGCATAACCTGGTGCTCATGACGAGCAGCCTCCATTTCCATCTCTAGCTTCTCACGAGCTTCCTTGATGTTGCGGTCCACTTGATCCTGTTGCTGCTTCTCCATCTCAATGAGTGCCTTCCAGCGCATGGCATATTCATATTCAAAGGAGCCAGGCTGTGCAAATCTAGGTGGCTGCTCTCGCTCCCTATAGAAAAGTTTCAAGATTACTATGTTCAAGATTTCTGCAGAGAATCAATAAATTCCTTCTGACAGCCAAGCTAACTGCCAGTGGACATGTAAAAGAAAGACTCTTCTCTTTCACATACCCCTTTAAAAATACTTCAAGAATAGATTTTTTTTTTTTAAAGCTGGCATGATAGTATAGGCCTCTAACCCCAGTACTCAAGAGGGTGTGAGACAGGAGAATCACAGTTAAGTTTAAGGCCAGCCTAGGGTACACAGTGAATTCAAGACCAGCCTAAATAAATGTATAGACTGCCTCAACAAACAACAGGTACCACCTTGGTAATCTACTATGACCACATACTTGTGAAATTGCTGGTTCTTTATAACCAGCTTTTCCGGAAGTCCTTCTTCATCATCTAACTGGTCCATGGGCTCCACAGTAACAGGCCGAGGAAATCTGGGTGAAAGAAGTTCAGTGTCAATAAAACTATTTGTTTACTGGCACAAAGCACTAAGGGAGGGGGCAGGACTAGACAATGAGACATATTTCTAAAGGAGTTTTACACCAATGTCAAGGAATTAAATCTTTGTAATGGCATTATACAGAATTTGAGGCCAATAAGATGGAACCACCAGGCTTTAGATCTCTGAATATGTTCATCAAAAAATGTTAGAAGTAGACGGTGCAACACTTAAGTACAGCCTAACGTTTGATATCTATAGAATTCCACTAAATAACCTGCAATAAATACAAAGATATACAATATACAGAATGTAACCTTTCAGAATTCTAAACTTCAAAGGGGATATTTAATACTGATTAAATGATAGCTTACTGAATAAAAGTTTTGCTTAATCTTCATAGAACTTCCATTAAGATTATACTGAAAATCCTATTCTAAAGATGAATTGAGGGGCTGGGGATTTAGCTCAGTGGTTCCAGCATCTGCCTGGCAAGGTCAAGGTCCAGAGTTGGATCCCCCGTAACCACATACCACAGTGCTGGGTGTGGCTCACGATTTTAATTCCAGCACTCAAGAGGGAGGGCCAGGAGGATTGCTCTGAGTTTGAAACTAGCCTGAGCTACAAAGTTCAGGGCCAGCCTGAACTATAAAGTGATATCCTAACTCAAAAAAACTTTAAAAAAGAGAGAGAAAGAGAAAAGATATTATTCGTTATCAATTCATCCTTTTTTTTTTTTGAGACAGGGTCTTGCTTTGTAGTTCAGGCTGGTCCTGAGCTCAGCCTTGAACTCACTGCAATCCTCCTGCCTCTGCCTTCTGAGTATTGGGATTACAGGCACAAGCCACCATACCCAAGACTGTGATATGTGGTATCAGGAATCAAATTTGGGACCTTGCACTTGCCAGGCAGACACCAGAACCAATGAGTAAAATCCCCAGCCCACGTCTCTTTTTTTTTCTTCTTTCTTTCTTTTGAGACAAGGTCTCAATATATACTTCAGGCTGCCCTTGAAATCATGTAGCCCAGACTGGCCTCCAACTTGTAGTGATTCTCCTGCCTCAGCCTCCCAAGTTCTGGGATTACAGGTATGCACCACCATGTCTAGCTTCACTGTCTTTTTGTTGTGACCCTGCAGACTAAACCCAGGGCCTTTCCACTGAGCTGCACCCCCAGCCCTTTTTCATTTTGAGACAGGTCTTGCTAATTTATCCAGGCAGAGCTGTAACTTGTAATCTTTCGGCTTTGGTCTCTTTCAACCTACTAATACTTTAAGTATGCATCTGGCTTTAAACAGCTGAGCAGAGTGGTGCACACCTGCAACTCCAATACGCAGGGAGGCTGAAGCAGGAGGATAGTAGGTTTAGTTAGAAACCTGTCTCAAAATTATTTATTTAGAAAGGCGCATGACTGAGACAAGGTATTGCTATGTACCCAGCTAGTCTTGAACTTGTGGCAATTCTCCTGTTTCAGTTTCCCAAGTGCAGGGATTATAATTATGTACCACTTACACTTGGCTTCAACATGAAGACTATGAAAAAGGGCTGTGCATGTAGCTCAGTGCAAAAGCTCTGGATTCAATCTCCATTAGCAGAGAGACAGAGACACACATACACCCTTTAAACACAGGAACATGGTTACAAAAGGATAATTCTTCAGAACACAGAAAAAAAATAGGAACCAAAGGTCTATTTCTGAAGACCGTTACTTACGTGGTTAGCAGGAAAGACCCTTCACTGCATCTGTCCAGAGCTTTCCGTGCAGCTGGCTTCCCTGAGAACTCAACAATGCCTTTTCCTGAGGGCCTTCCTCGATCATCCACAATAACTACAGCCCTCTCCACCTGACCAAACACAGAAAAAGCCTCTTCCAGCAGTTCGTTGGAAACATACTGCGGAAGGTTTCGGACTGTAAGGGATGCACTATGGCAGGCAAAGCGCACACGCAGCTGTTTTCCACGGAGGGGCATGTTATCCAGCTCCACTTTGGCAATCTCCGCAAGGGTTCGTGTTTCCTAAGAATATTAGGAAAAACTCAGTTTAATGAAGCCCACCTGAGAAATCATCAGTAGTCTAAAATAGCTCAGTAACAGAATGTCCCCTACAAATGAATAAAACTAAAATAATCGAACCAGGGTTTCAGACAACTCTACCCTAAATGAGTGAGGTTAGAAATTTTTCAGTACCACTTACATGTTATTCTCCCAAGTGGTAACAGATCATCGAAAAATCATCTTAACCTCTCTACTGTTACAACTCAGTACCCAAAATATTTTAATTTTCACGAACAACACACTCTTAAGCATTTATGCCAAGAAGCTTCTTCAGAACTCAAGACTTTGATGGGACTCCTTGATACTCATAAAAAATAACTTGCCTACATCATCCTGAGTAGATGTGAATGAAAACTAGTTCTGACTAGCCCCATCCACTCATCTTGCTACTACATTATGTTCCAATCATTTATGGAGACAGATGCTAACTAGAAATGCTTTCTTTTTGCTGGGCATGTTGTTATACACTTGTAATCCTGGCACTCAGGAGGCAGAAGCAGGATTATAGTATTTGAGGCCAGCCTTAAAAATTTTTTCCCTTGGGCCGTGGCGTTAGCTCAGTGGTTCCGGCGCCTGTCTTGCAAGCGCAAGGACCCGGGTTCGATTCCCCGGTAACCACATAACAATACTGGATGTGGAGACCCACACCTAGCAGCAACCAGTACCACATACCACAGTGCCGGGCGTGGTGGCTCACGCCTGTAATACCAGCACTCGGGAGGCAGAGGCAGGAGGATTGTGATGTGAGTTTGAGGCTGGCTCAGGGCCAGCCTGAACCACAAAGCGAGACCCTGTCTCAAAAAACCTAAAAAAAAATTTTTTCCCTTGCACCTTTTTCCTAAATCAAACTAGGTTTGCAGCTCGGGGATAGAATACCTATATAGTATGTGCAAAGTTATGAGTTTCATCCCCAACAAAATTTTCACTTAAAAAGTGCCTGACAAGAGACTTTTAAAACATGAAAAAAAATTTCCCATGGTTTTGAAGAGTCTATTAAGAGGCAATATCAATATGTGTACAGATTTTTAGAAACACATTATATAAACAGTTAGTAAAACTTTTCTGGAAAAAAAAAATCACCATGCTAAACTACAGTGGAAAGCAAATATAGAATTAACCATGAGTCAAAGCTGGGCAATGCATATATACGTGTTCACTGTACTATTCTATTCATTTCTATGTTTGAAATTTTCCAATTAGAGTAAAACAAATTCTCAGACCAGGGATTTAGCTCAGTGGCATTGTCTCTGTCTCACAAGTGCATGGTCCCAAGTCTGATCCCTGGTATGGTGGGTGGGGTGGGGTGGGAGGGATTCTTAAAGGCATACTTTAGCCCTAGTATCCTAGGCAAATGAAGCTCTGTTGTTCTTAAAACCCGACGAAAAAAATACATTACAAATCCGCAATTTCTGTTGCTTCAATTACAAATTTTCAACAATCTTGAGAATTATTTCTATATCTACTTTCCTATATCCATCATTTTTAAGCCTCCCTACCTTTTGTAAAGCACATGCCCCAGAGCCCACAGTTGCTCACCAAGCGGATAAAACCAAAGCCTTTATCCTTATGAATGAAAACTTCTCCTGCTTTCCCATATTTCTCAAATAGTTTCCTCATTTCCTCCTCAGTGATATCAGGGGGAAGATTGCCCACAAAGAGACGGCTACGCTGGGTAAATGTCTTCTCTCCTGGTTTCCTAAAATTCTTCAGGTCAATAGTCAAACCTTCATCTGAGAGAAGAAATGTAAGTTACTCAAATAATTGAGAAAAGAAAATTACAGTCACCCATGATGTATGAATCATTATGTACTGCAAACATGTACTAACACAATTTTCCTTAAAAAGAAAAATAGCCAGGTATAGTGGTACATGCCTATAATCCCAGCACTTAGGAGGCTGAAGCAAGAGGATTTCCAGGAGTTCAAGGCCAGTTTGGACTGACTACACAGTGAGTTCAAGGCCAGCCTGAACTATATAGTGAGATCCTGTCTCAAAAAAAAAAAAAAAAAACTCTAAATAAAATTAAACTATAACAATATTACAGTCACATCTTCAAAAGCTATAGTTACTATTAGATTAGGAGATAACTGCAGCAGAGAAGGTAAATACCATTTCCCAATGCCACTTACCAGTAAACTGCAACTCAGAATGTGAGGGCAGTATGCAGAGATATGGGGAGGACACCTTCTCAACTGCTATACTATAGGCTAGGACCAAACTTGAATAAGCCAGAGAGAGTATACAGGAGCTACTGGCCAAAGAGAAAATTAAGCAATTAAAGGAGTCCTTTGTTATAGACTATCAGATTTTAAAATTTAAAATTGTTCAGGACACAGATTTAGTTTAGTGATAAAAGCCTTGCTAAGAAGTGTTTGATCCTATGCACTGGAAGACACATGCGCACATACATCCTACCCTTCCATTTTCCTAACCTCACACCAACCTTGATAACTTTAACAGTTCTCATTTTTCAGGCTTAGGAAAACAATAAAAAGAGATGAGTTAAAATATTCTTTGTAGGAATCTTTGGAAACAAAAATTTGAGACTGATTCTAGTCTTAGAATCATACAAAAGGAACTCAAAGTTAACTGAGTGAATTGGGAACGTACATTCAAAAGTATTTTGCTGATTAAAATTGGCCTGGTATTAGCCCCAGGATTTATAAACTCTCCACTAAGCCCTAAAACAACCAATATTTTCTTTAACTACAAGTCAATTGATGACTATCTCTAAGAAACAAGTTGAGATAAAACATATAGACATCTGTTTAGCAGTACAATGTGCCAACATAGCAGAGCAATGTATACTCGGCTGCTATCATATATGTCTGTTCCTTGGTTTGGGGGGATTAGCCCTTACCTGTCATAATAGGTATTAATAGGTTAAGTAGGAAAAAGGAACAAAATAGGTGTACTATAAAGGCCTATTCTCTCAGTTCCAACCTACTAATCTAAAAATGAAGAAAGTTGCCAGGTGAGGGGGCACATGGCTATAATCCCAGCACTGGGGAGGCTGAGGCAGAGGAGAACTATCATGAGTTTTAAGAACAGCCTGGACTTCACAGCAAAACCTTATCTCAAAAACAAACAAACAAAAATAAAAATCAAGAAGGCATTTCTCAAAGGGAACCTATTTCTACCCTAGCAGCTACTTACTTTGGCTGCTAGCCTGTTGTCCATTTGCAGGTATTGGTGGTGGGGGCGGCTGCTGCTGTTGCTGCTGGTGGTGCTGCTGGTGGTGATGTTGGTGATGCTTCCTCGGCGTATGGTTCTGCTTCTCCAAGTTAAAGGTTTTATTGCTCTGCATTTTTACACCCTAAAAAGGAAAAAATGGACTAAGAAATATAATCAGTCACTTTTCCTATGACTTATATGTCATAAATTACCTCTGGCTTTTACCATCCAAAGGGAAGGGGAGGTCACTTTGAAAAATTGTGGCAAAGGAATACAATTCAAAACTATGAAAACACATTTAAGAGGCCTTGGGATCAATCTCCAAACCCAAAAAGCAATAACAAAAAAGGCAACACTAGATAAGAACTTTCACTAGAATGACTTAAGAAAATTTCTAATTCAATATCATATATTAACAAATGTGATGTACCTCAAATTTATACTAATAAAAATAACTTTTTTTTTTTTTTTTAGGTTTTTTGAGACAGGGTCTCGCTTTGTGGTTCAGGCTGGCCCTGAGCTCAGCCTCCAACTCACATCACAATCCTCCTGCCTCTGCCTCCCGTGTGCTGGGATTACAGGCGTGAGCCACCACGCCCGGCACTGTGGTACGTGGTGCTGGTTGCTGCTGGGTGTGGGTCTCCACACCCAGTATTGTTATGTGGTTACCGGGGAATCGAACCCGGGCCCTTGCGCTTGCGAGACAGGCGCCGGAACCACTGAGCTAACTCCCCGGCCCCTAAAAATAACTTTTTAAAAGCTCTCATTAACAGGAAGTCAATCACTGCTTTCAAATAACATACAGGAGTACATCAAAAACTATGGCATATTTAAATTTAAAAATTTACTACAGTAAAAGACACATCGCCATTGATCCCCCTCAGAACATTCTTTTTCACTCTGAACATACTTATCCCATTCTCCTGGTCACTAAAAAGTTCTGGAAGTCATTTGAGTGTCTTTACAAGGTGGAACAAAAAGTAAATTGAATGCTGCTGCTAAGCTCCTCCCAATGGGAAGGTAGGCTCATAAGAACATTATGATGTGTCCTCATCCACAACTTCTGGCCCTTCTTCAAGTCAAAGTGACCATGAAAGTAAACACTTGGATTCGATTCAGACCACTGAGGCTGCCTTAACAGTGATGAGATGTAATTGAAGTGAGATGAATATTTTGAGGGAAATTAATAGCAATGTGTCTTTTACTATAATTTTTTTAAAAATCATCACTCTCTCTAAAAATGGGCACTATATCAAATCACATTTCAAAAACTGAGAAAAAAAATCCCACAATGACTAAAAGCAGGGAATAGTCATGAACACCTATAATTCTAGCATCCTGGGAGGCTGAGGTAGGAGAATTTCAAGTTCAAGCCCAGCCTGGACAACCTGGTAAGACTTAAGACACACACAGAGACACATACACACAGGCTAAGAAAATAGCTCAAGTCCTGGGTTTGAGCTCCAGTACAGGGGTAGAGGTAGACAATGACTAAAACTGATTCTAATTATCCTAAGACAAGACCAATAACGTCTAAGAAGTTTTTTTTTTTTTGGGGGGGGGTACTTTACAATAAATACAGAAGAATCAACAATAATCTTTAAATATGTGTCAGGGGGTTAAACACTTAAGTTTGAATCATCTTCCTAGTATTTACTATATACTCCCTAGTACATTACTTAGATATCTGTTTCTTCTCTTATAAAGAAATGAACAAAACCACTTGTTTCTCAAGGTGGCTATGAGGACTAAAATGTGAAATACTAATTTGCTATCTGGTATAGAATAAGCACTGAGTTACTAATCACAATGGAACAATAGACAGCTACAAAAGCAATAAAAGAAACAAATATAAAAGACAAGATGTTAATTTCTGTCATTTAAAAATCAAGTGTGTGGTAGCACACGCCTGTAATGTCAGCATTCAGGAAGTTGAAGCAGGGGGAAAACTGTGAGTTCAAGACCAGCCTGGGCTATATAGTGAGAGCCCCACTTCATAAGCAAAGAAAAACAAAAATCATTGTAAAATAGGAGCAGTGGTGAATATCTATTATCTCAGCATTTGGAAGGCTGAGGCAGTAGGTTCCCAAGTTTGAGTCCTGCCTGGGCAACTTACCAAGACCTTACTTCAAAATAAAAAGTATAGAGGGGGTTCCTTGGGATGTGCCTCAGTATGAAGGCCCTGGGTTAGCAGTACCAGACATAGGCAGACATACCCTACTGTAAACTGAACATGGTAGCACATACATGTTACTCCAGCACTTAGAAGGTTTAGCCTAGGGCACATAGTTCCAAGGCTAATCTGGATTATATGGCAATACTGTCTCAAAAGTCAAACAAACAAATCAATAAGAAAAAAAACCTATCAGATTAAATGAACAAAAACAGGACCCCTTCCTGTCAGAATCTAGCTGAAAGATACAGAATAGGTCATTTTCATAAACACTGTTTTAACATTATCATTACTATTTCTCAGAAGAAATGTAACAGAGCGTTCAAGACTGTTGGTTTTAGATGGGTATATGGTAATACTCATGTATGTAGGGCCCAGGGATTTAGCTCAAGTGGTATAGCTCCTACCTTGGAAACACAAGGACCCAAGTTTAATCCTTGGTACCACAAAACAAAATACAAAACAGAACAAAAAACCATCCGTGGGCGGGGGATTTAGCTCAGCGGTTCTGGCGCCTGCCTTGCAAGTGCAAGGCTCAGGGTTAGAACCCCGGTAACAATGTGGTGGCGTGGAGACTCCCGCTCACCAGCAATCAGAACCACACACTACAGTGACAAGTGTGGTGGCTCACACCTGTAATCCCAGCACTTGGGAGGCAGAGGCAGGATGACTGCTGTGAGTTCAAGGCTGAGCTCAGGGCCAGCCTGAACTATAAAAAATGTGAGACCTTGTCTCAAAAAAAAAAAATCTTTATGTATGCAAAAACTTTCCTACATATTTTATATTACACCCTACGAAAAATGCAACTAAGGGCTGGGGCTTTAGCTCAGTGGTTCCAGCGCCTGTCTTGCAAGTGCAAGGGCTTGGGTTCAATCTCCAGTAACCACATACAACAATGCTAGGTGTGGAGACTCATGCCCAACAGCAATCAGAACCACATACCACAGTGCTAGACATGGTGGCTCATGCCTGTAATTCCAGCAGTTAGGAGGCAGAGGCAGGAGGACTGCTGTGAGTTCAAGGCTGAGCTCTGGGCCAGCCTGAACTACAAAAGCGAGACCCTGCCTGGGGAGGGGGGAGCAATTAAGTCATGTCACGTACTGGCACAAATTCTCAATGTCAACTGTGATCATAGCATGTATACAAAATGTACTAATAAAATTAATTTTTTTAAAAAATACAATTATCTAATTCTGCGTATTAGTGTTTCATGGGGCCGGGGATTTGGCTCAGTCATTCCGGGCACCTGTCTTGCAAGCACAAGGACCCGGGTTCGATCCCCAGTTAACCACATACAATACTGGGTGTGGAGACTCACGCCCAGCAGCAACCAGTACCACATACCACAGTGCCGGGTGTGGTGGCTCATGCCTGTAATCCCAGCACTCGGCAGGCAGAGGCAGGAGGATTGCTGTGATGTGAGTTGGGAGGCTGAGCTCAGGGCCAGCCTGAACTACCAAGCGAGACCCTCAAAAAAAGAAACGAGGGCCGGGGAGTTAGCTCAGTGGTTCCGGCGCCTGTATTGCAAGCGCAAGGGCCCGGGTTCGATTCCCCGGTAACCACATACCATACTGGGCATGGAGACACACGCCCAGCAGCAACCAGTACCACATACCACAGTGCCGGGCGTGGTGGCTCACGCCTGTAATCCCAGCACTCGGGAGGCAGAGGCAGGAGGATTG
>PVIR01025886.1:0-24491 GCA_004026965.1 Petromus typicus | reverse complement strand
ATTGGCGGACTGAGCTGACAAGCTCAGAGCCAGATGGGGCGTGAGGGGAGAACAGGTCATTGTGTGCCTTTGAGGCTCTCTCTGTTCCCAGGCCCTCCTCTCCCTCGCTCCTCCTGCTCTGTCTGCTTCCTGGCTGCCGTGGGCTGAGCAGCTTTCTTCTGCCATCCCTTCTGCCTCAGTGCTTCTCCTTGGGGCGAGCCTCCCATGCACTGGGTCCTCTGACACCACGAGCCTGTCAGTTGTGCATGTCAGGATCCTGTGCCAGCAATGAAAAGCTCACTGATGCACATAGATAATTCTGAGTTAGCCACGTACGGACCGATCTCCCTGCCCCGAGTGCTCCACAGCTCCCACAGGCATCGTCTCGGGCACGTGCTGATGGAGCGGCCAGTCCCATTCCACAAAGGAGTAGGCAGACATCCAGTGGGAGTAGCAGGGCTTATGCTCTAAGCTGCAGGGACACCTGAGATCGCTGCACCTCTACCAGCAAGTCCAAGCTCTCTTGATCCCAGGTTCTCTGTGCAGTCAGGAGATTAGAAATCACACCCCTAATGATCTCACAGAGCACTGTTCTACACGTTTGTTTCCATCTACCTCCACTACTTACTTGCCTCAACCTAGTTCCAATATACCTTACAGTATAGAGTGATAGACAGTTAAATGTCTATGGCTAGGAAAAGAATGGGTAGCCTTGGAGAAGACATGACACTGATTTCTTCTTCCTTTCAGATGACACTGATGAGCTAGATTGTACTAGATGGATTATTTTCACAGAGAAACCCTTTACCTAGTAAAACTGCATCTGTACCCTCAATATATAAAACCGATGAAGCCAAACAGATCTGGTGACAAAAAAGGGATCACTAGAACTGGGTTGCTAGACTTTCCCTCCCTGCTCCACACTCAGGGGTTATCTAATGCTGCCAGGGGCCCAGGGGTTAGAGTGTGAAGACTGCGGCTAAGGGGGACCAGCCTCTTCTGGTGCTGCCGACAAAAAGGAAGAAAAAGAAGGCTGGGAGGATGAGGAGAAGGGAAGACAGGGAAGGGAAGGGAAAGAAAATCATGCTTTCAATTGCAGTGTAAAGACAAATTTCCACATTTATCCATGCCATTTGCAACTTATTAGTTTGATATATAAATATATCTAATGCATTTCAAAACTTACAGGTTTTTTGTTTGTTTGTTTTGCTTTTTGTTTTTTTGAGACAGGGTCTCACTTTGTAGTTCAGGCTGGCCCTGAGCTCAGCCTTGAACTCACAGCAATCCTCCTACCTCTGCCTCCCAAGTGCTGGGATTACAGGCGTGAGCCACCACGCCCGGCATTGTGGTACGTGGTACTGATTGCTGCTGGGCGTGAGTCTCCACACCCAGTATTGTTGTATGTGCTTACTGGGGATCGAACCCGGGTCCTTGTGCTTTCAAGACAGGCAGTGGAATCACTGAGCTAAATCCCCGGCCCAAAACTTACAGTTTTGCAGTTGTAAGGGTTTAACACACAGTAATTTTGAAAAATCATTTACATTAAGTATATATATATATTTTTAAAGAAATCACTTTATTTATTTATTTACTTTTCCCCCTGGTACCGGGGACTGAATTCATGACCTTGGGCCTGCAAGGCAGGCATCAGAACCACTGAGCTAAATCCCTGGCCCAGTATATTTCTGAGTAAGCCTTAAATCTGGCTTCCAGAGTTCCCTCAAGATGGTGGAGTGGTGGGCATCAGAGAAACAGACTCTTTCTGGACTTGGTGTCCAGACGCTGGAATATAGCACTGTGAAGAGGAGGAAGAAGTGAGTTCCTGGGTTCCAGGAAGGATCTGAAATGAGAACTGAAGCCTGTGGGGAAGCAGAGAGAGAGACCTAAAGCAGAAGGAGGAGGTGGCCAGTGCCAGCTTCTTTTGGCCCCTGACTCGCTATGTGGGAGGAGCATCTGGACATGCAGACGCCTGGAGGCCCCAGAGGCCTCCACGGAAAATGCAACAGTGGAACGGAGCAGTGGCCTCAGCAGACCGCAGTGGCTGATGAGCCGTTCAGGTTCAGATGTGCCCCAGGAGAGGACAGCAGCCATCTTGGAAAGCCACTACAACAGCTCAGACCTCAAAGCAGTTGCCAGCTCCTTCCAGTGGAGCCAATGTCGGGGGAGGCTGCCCAGCTCAAGGAGCCAAGGGGCCAGCAAGAGATGCACAGTGTTACAGACTAAACAAATTGGACTCCAGCCTCCCAGCCAGAAACCAGCCTGACTTCAGTGGAACTACAGGCGCAGGCTGGCTGAGATCATCCACTGCTCTGCCGTAAATCTGCAGCTGGCTTAATCTACATGGATCTGGACTCTGGTCTACCAGTGACAGCAGGGACATGCTTTCAGTGGACATTTATTTTTCTTGTTTCAGTTACGTTTTTTCCTTGATGCTTGCTCTTTTTATGTAAATGTGAAAATAGTTTCTAGTTTTTAATTTGCTAGTATTCTGTCTTGTCCTTATTTTTATTTATTGTTTTTCTTTTTCTCCTGTCTTCCTCACCAGTTTCCTAAAGGTTTGCATAATCTTCCTCTAGCCTTGGTTTTAATTTCTTCCTTCTCTTTTACTTCTCTATTTTTGCTCCTAACCCCTTTTAAATTTTCTCACCTCAGGGTAAATTGTCACACTGAGGGTTTATTTACTGCACACAATTATCTGGTTTGTTTTAGATTTTGTCAGATAACCATAAATCTAGCTCATACAGTTAAAAGTGGCAAATTAATAGCTAGCACAAGTTGGCATTTCCTAGGCTGTGTATGACATTATTGTTAAAATTGACTGTACCATTTTAGCAAAGGGACATAATTGTTCTAACCAGCTGTTCTTCCTGATATGCCAAACTGAGATTGCCTAAGGTCAGAAACAATTCTGTCAGCCAGTGCCAAAAAACTGGTGGCTGGGAAAAGCGGGTAGTAATTTCTCATCCTCAGTAAGTTGAAGAGATAAAATCTTGCAAGTCTCAAAAGCCAAAGCCAGCTACACATCTCTGAGAAGGGCTCATTTTCTAAGGGTTCTAAAAATAGCAATAAATCTATTCCCCCTAAGAAATTTATAAGCATCATACCAGAAATTAAACTAAAAAAAAAAAGAAAAAGAAAGAAAATGAGAAGACACTTAAGCAAGATGCAACACCAGATTTCCAGCTCATCAAAGGTAAACCTGTGGGGTCAAGGATATGCAAGAGGTCAAAAACCATGTGCCTGGACTCTCTGAAGCGGTAACAGTGGAAATAACAAAGCAGATGAATGAGACTCTAGAAAAAAATCAGTACAGAAATAATTTCTTGATAACTGCAGAAATGATGACCACTGTAAAGGACATGCTTAGTGACTCTAGAGCAGATACATATATAAGAAAGAAAGAAGAGCTTAAGAAAATGATGGAAACCAGGAATGTCCAACATAGGAAATAAATGGAATCCATAAAGCAGATTCAATCCGATAACCAAGAAATTAAAAACTTCATTGAAAGTATATACAGCAGAATGAGCCTATGTGAGTACAAAATATCAGATATAGAAGACACTGAACATGAAAGAAAAGATTTCTTAAAAATAGCTAGAGATCATGAAAAATCCAACAGCTGCTGGATGGTATAAAGAATAACATAAAATTGATCTGAGTCAATGAAGAAGTGGGAGATAGTGCAAATGACATAACCTGTCCACAGAAATAATGGCTGAAAACTTCCCAAGCAGAGAGAAAAAATTTGACATACAGATAAGTGAGGCATATACAACTCCATACAGATTTTTAAAAAACAAAACCTACACCAAGGCATGTAATAGTCAAGATTCTAGAATTTCAACACAAGAATAGAATATTAAAAGCTTTTAGAGAAAAAAATCACTTATAAAGCAAAACCCCTCAGAATCAGAGACTTCTCAACACAACCTTCATGTCAAAGAGAGCTTGGAGTGAAATAACTCCAATCCAGATTGATGAACCCCACAAACTATCTTTCAAAAACTGATGAAGAAATAAGATACTTCCATGATAAACAACACCTAAAGAAATTCATATCCACAAAACAGCACTGCAAGATGTTCTGAAGGACATTCTAGAAAGATATAACAAGGAATAAAACTCCATAAACTCCAACAGAATGAATCATCAGGCAGGACAAGCAATTAAACACAGGGGAAAAAGAGAGAAACCACAATAGGAAAATCTCATGACAAGGAAAACCAACACCTGTCAGTCATAATGATCACTGTTAATAGCCTCAATTCACCAATCAGAAGAAACAGATTTACCAAGTGGATCAAGAAGCAAATCCAGCAATATGCTCCCTACAGGAAATACATTTAATTCAAAAAGAAATGCATGGTCTGACAATCAAGGGTATGGAAAACAATTCTCCACAGAGCAGGAACTCAGCAAAAAGCAGGGGAGACATGCTATTTGCAAACAAAAGGGATTTCACCAAGACTGATCAAGAGACAGTGAAGGTTACTACATCCTTGTAAAGAGAACAGTTTGAGAGGAAGACTTAGCAAACGTAAACATATACGCACCAAATATTTGTGCGCCCAACTCTATAAAGCAAATATTAGCAAACATCAAATAATCACCATTATAATTGTAACAGGGGACCTCAATATTCCACTGTCACAACAGACAGATCAACTAGACAAAAAAAAAAAAAAAAGACAATGAAATATCAGAACTGAACAAAACATGAACAAATGGACATAGTAGATGTCTACAGTATGTTCTACCCCACAGACCAGAATACACAATCTGCTCACTTGCACACAAGATGTTCTCCAAAATAGACCACATACTAGCTCAAGGAATATACTTAAGTAAATGCAAAGAAATTGAAATGATCCTATGCATAGTGCCTTGAAATCAGAAATCAGTAGCAAAAGAAACCACAAGAAATTCATAAACATGAGGATATTTACCATCCTGAACAACCAATGGGTTACAAATGAAATAAAAGAAGAGATTAGACAATTTCTACAACTAAATGATGATGCTGATACAACATACCAGAATTTATGGGACACAATGAAACCATTTCAATGAGGTAAATTTATAGCAGTGAATTCCCATATCTGAAAAACAGAGTGAGCTCAAATAAACAACCTAATGTTGTGCAGCAGACATCTCAACTTAGCGGTAAAAGTGGCAGTATGTCACGAGATGCCTCCAAAGCATAACCTGCTCTGTTCCTTCCCACACCTGCATAAGAAAATACTGGATACACTTTTGTGGCCCTTTGTCTTTGCTTCCCAGAGCAACATGGTACAGCCCCAAAGCTCAGCTTTCTCTCTAAGTCTCATTTCTTTCTTTATTCTTGTTATTTTTGTGTTGTATTACCTCACAGGGGACCAGAATCCACTGTAAGGGGTCCTATAGCATTGAAACTCGTGCTTCTAGAAGAAGAGCAAGACAAGCCCAAAGTGTGTATGAGGAAGGAAATTATAAAGGTAAGAGCAAAAATTAATGCAATGGAGACTAAGAAAACAATGTGGAGAATTAATGAATCAAAGAGTTGGTTCTTTGAAAGAGTAAATAAACTTCACAAATCTTAGCCAATCTTATAAAAAAAAAGAAAGAAAAGACTCCAATTAAGAATGAAATTGAGAATGAAAAGCATAAAATCACAATAGATCTTGCAGAAAAGAAAATCATTAATACATACTTTGAGATCCTGTATTCTAAGATGGCAAGCAAATGACACAGATAAATTCCTAGATACCTGTGAGTTACCAAAGCTGAATCCAGAAGATATAAAAATTGTAAATAAACCAATATCAGTCAACGAAACTAAAGATATATTAAAAACTTACCAACAAAGAAAAGCCCAGGTTCCAGATGATTCACTGCTGAATTCTACAAGAAATTTAGAGATCTTATGCCACTACTTCTCAAACTCTTTAATGAATTGAAAGGGAAGCAATATTTCCAAATTCTTTCCTGGAGGTAAGCATTATCCTAATAATAAAACCAGAAAAGGATCACCCTTATTTTCATTATAGTCTGGAAACATCAGGCGGAGCTATTAGACACGAGAAAGAAAGAAAGAAAAGGAGTAGGAGAGGAGAGGAAGAAGTTACAACATCATTATTTGCAGATGACATGACACTCTACATAGAAAACCCCAAAACTCCACCAAAACCATTCAAGATTTAATAACCAAACTCGGTAGCATAGCTGGATACAAAGTCAATACTCAAAAACCAGTAGCATGCCTGTACACAAATAACAAACCACTGAGAGAGAAAGTAAGGGAACAACAACTTTCACAATAGGATCAAAAAACAAACAAACAAACAAACAAACAAACAAACAAGGGCTGGGGATTTAGCTCAGTGGTTCCGGCTCCCGTCTTGCAAGCGCAAGGACCCGGGTTCGATCCCCAGTCACCACATACCATACTGGGCGTGAAGACTCATGCCCAGCCGCAACCAGTACCACATACCACAGTGCCGGGCATGGTGGCTCACGCCTGTCATCCCAGCACTCGGGAGGCAGAGGCAGGAGGATTGCTGTGATGTGAGTTGGAGGCTGAGCTCAGGGCCAGCCTGAACCACAAAGCGAAACCCTGTCTCAAAACAAAACAAAAACCTGAAACACTTAGGCATCAATCTAATGAAGTAAAAGACCTTGGCATTGAAACTATAGCACCCTGAAGAAAAGGAGATCAAAGAGGATATTCCAAAGGGAGGAATGCAAGATTTACTGGAAAAACACAGGTAAACCGCGTAGTGCGATGCAGACCCTGAGCACGGGTCGGCTTCCGTGCAGTAACTGGGCCCTACAACCGGTCTCCTGTGAGGACACGCTGCTCGGCCCTCCCTGCACTGGCGTCCTCCCCTCGGGCGCAAGGCATGACTTGGAAATGCGAGGGACATGCTACTTTCAAGTGCACGTCCGGAGAGGACCTGGGCAGATCTCTTGACTTCAGACTGACAGGCACGCGCCCACAGAGCCCCAGAGCCCTGTAGCTCATCCCCGGGGTCTTGAGAACTCCCGTTTTCTCCTCTGTTTTCTTCCCAGGACCCAGTAGCCACAAGCAGTAGTGAAATATCCCCATCTCCTTGGGTCTCCATTTTTCCTTCCTGAAACCCTTACAGAATAAATGGAATCTGTAGCCAGAAAAAAGCCCTGCTTCCATTCCCCAGACAGCTAGGTCCGCTGTGCAGACTCAGGACATCACACAGCAATACAGAACGTCCGGCACCCCAGCCCTTGTGCAGCCACATGCCCATGTGGGGAGGCATGCCTGGGCCTGTGGGCGGGGGTGCATCCCCTCCCAGATACTGAGATCCAATTGAGTTCCCCTCCCTTCATACCTCAGTGAAGGTCATATTTCAACAGGCTCTGAGCCGGGCTCAAACGACAGCTTGGTGACATCTGTGCTTCTCCAGGGCACAGGGGTCGGGCCTGTGCGCTTGCTACTGACCCCGTGCCCAACCTGTACCAGGATCTTGCACACACAAGTCAATAAGCACCTGCCTCTGTTTGGTCCTGGGAAGGTAAGAGCAGAGGGCGAGGACTGCGTGGAGGCCCACAGCCACCAGAAGGGCAAGCTCACCTCCACGCTGCTGAGCCACTGCCGGACTGACAGGAACGACTCCTTCGCCGTGAGATCATACATGACGATGACACCATCAGCCTTCCGGAAGAACTGCTGGGTAATGCAGCGGTACCTGCCAGGGAGGCCAGCGTCAGCCTGAGCAGCCCCACTCCACAGTCCCGACCTCAGGGACGGCCCCTCACCTCTCCTGGCCAGCCGTGTCCCATAGCTGCAGGGCCACCTGACAGCCGTCCACATTCACCGTCTTCACTCGGTAATCGATACCTGCAAGGGAGATCGGGCCTACACCAGAGTCCATAAATCATGCCAGCTGGGTGGCAGCTGGCCACACGCCCCCTGGGGGGCTGTGGGAGGTGACAGAGACGCAGGCTCCATTCCGATCCCGCCTCCCCACTCACTATGGGCCCCAGTCAGTCACTCAGGAGCGCTCAGAGGCAGGCTTCGCACTGTGGCGTAAGCTGTGCCCTCGTGGGGTGCACTGCACAAGGTCAAGCCAGGGGAGGCATGCCCGTGCAGACTCCTGGGGAGAGCGAGGGAGGAGCAAGGCTGAGCCTGCCTGGGCCTCTGTCCTTTGCACCCCATTCTCCTCCTTCCTCCTTCCTCCTCCCTCCCTTGCTGTCTCTCTTTTTTCAGCTAAAATCCTTTCAAAGTCCTCCTAGTAAGACCCAGACACCGGGGGGATGGGCCAAGCTTTAAGACCCATGATCCCATCTAAAGGCATGTGCAAGGGGACATCAGGGAGCGTTTGCCCTTGCAATGGGTTCAGGACCCCTGGCATCATAAGCGTCTCTCCAGGGGTGAGACCCTCCCTGGGGCCATCTCCAGGAAGAGGAAGAGGTTTGGCAATGGGCATTCTGGACTCCACAGCAGCCCTCAGAGAGAAGGACCTTGATACGGATTCTGCGGTAGAAACATCCCTCTCCTTGTGACTGTAAGAATACCCACACGTACAAGACGATGCCCCAACTGTCTTTTTCCTTTCAGTACCTGATGAAAGAACTGCAGGACATGTGGACCCCCTCTTCTGAAAGGCCTACATGGGCCGGGGGCTTAGCTCAGCGGTTCTAGTACCTGCCTTGCAAGCGCAAGGGCCCAGGTTCAATCTCTAGTAACCACATACAGCAATGGAGGGCATGGTGACTCATGCCCACCAGCAAGCAGTATACTGCATACTACATTGCCAAGTGTGGTGGCTCACACTTACAATCCCAGCACTTGGGAGGCAGAGGCAGGAGGATTACTGTGAGTTTGAGGCTGAGCTCAGGACCAGGCTGAACCACAAAGCCAAACCCTGTCTCAATAAATAAATAAATAAATAAATAAAAATAAATAAAAGGCCCCTAGGGCCCCCTCCTCAGACAGACTGAAGTGAGGTGGAAGGACGAGGGCTAATGTCATGTCCACGACCTTTTGTGTGGGTAGGAGCACTAGCTGGCACACCCAGGAAGCCTGCAGCTGTCACTGGAGGTGTGGGGTGCTGAGGGCAGGGCTGACGGACGCCCGCCCTCCTGGCACCAGCCGAGCTGCTGCGGAGCGGGCTGTGGGGGAATCAGAGGCAGCGGGTGTCAAGGAAAGGCTAAGAGGACGGCGTGTGCTGGTGGCTAAGAACATCTGTCAAGAGATGCTTTGGGCTCTGCTTAAAGAGGGAGGCTGTGAACCCACACGAAGCAGTGGAACTAGCCCTGAGCCTGGAACCTACGACTGGGAGGCCGGCTCCTAACAGCCCGCCTGACGGGGCCTCGGTTTTCTCCCTTCCAACGGGATGTACGTGGACTATTTCAAGCTTCTCTCCAGCTCTGCTGTTCTGTGAGAGTCATCACCGGACACCAGCACCAGGAGCAGGGGCCTATGTGAAGCAGGTAGAGCGCTGTCGGGTCACACAGCTGGATGAAGCAACCTGCACAACACACGCCGACTCCCCAAGGAGTCCACAAAGCCGTGGCAGTGGAAGTGAGCCGAAGTCGGTCCCCACTCCTGGGCGTGCTGTAGCCATGTCCGGGACAGGTGTTCGGGGAGCTCTGTGCCGACCTCGGGTCTGAGACCCATGGCAGGTGTGCTTCCCTCCAGGGCGCTCTGCGCGCGGCTGCGTGCCGGCTCCTCACTGGCACTGTGGCAGGGTAAGGCAGGCTGTGTGGAGGGAGGAACCGAAGCGGTTGCCCAGCAGGGCGGAGGCGCCCAAGAGTGTTCCAATCACAGAACCTTCATTTCCTGGCCCCTGCACTGCAGGTGCTTCCAGTCCACCCCTGGGAAGTGCAGCTGGTCTGATTTCCTTTTTCAGAGCCTTCATCCCAGGGCCACATGTTGGAAGAGTGGGCAGACCTGCCCCACTGGCTGGCGCACTGCTCACCTGGAGGGCCCACGCACACCCAGCATCAGACGGGCCTCCAGAGCAGCCCAGCTGCCCTCCTGCCTCGTGGTGCTCTGTGTGCGTGGCTGGCCTTTGCCCTGGCTCTCAAGCCCAGAGCAGGTGCCATGCTTCTGGATTCAGTCCAGGCCTGTCCTTCTTCCCTTCAGGGCCCAGAAGGTCTTGGTTGCTAGAGGGGCATGGAAGGGGGCAGGAGGGTGTAGTACAGAAAAGGCCCAGCGGTAAGGACGGGAGCTGTGGACTGTGGGCGGAGACCAGCGTGCAGGAGAAATGTGGACAGAGTCAGGTCAGAGTGGGAGAAGAAAAGGAGTCTCCCCGGGTGGGAGGGCGTCGTAGTCCGCCTCGTTCCTCAGGCAGCCTGGTGGGCGACAGGGCCTGGCCGAGACCTGGGCCTGGGAGCAGTCAGGGGACTCAGATCCAAGCCCTCGTTTTTCAAAAGAAGGAAAACTGAAGTCCAAGGAGAGATCAGGTCATTTCAGCCCATGCAGCCAATCCGTGGAGGGCCCGGGTGGGGCGAGGACTCTGGCATCCGAGGCCTCAGCAGCCTCTCCTGCTGGCACCATCCTCTGCCCATCTCCTCAGGCTCCAGAGGGTCTGTGCCTCTCATTAAGGGCAGAGTGGAAAGAACCCAGTGCTGCCAGGGGCACTGAGAAGAGGACAGGTGTGTTTGGGGGCATGGGAGTATGGTAAGCCTCATAACCTGTCTGGGTTTAGTTTCCTGTCTATTGAGCTGATAATCCTGTCCCTGGTGTAGTTGTGCAGACAGACTGAGCAATGGGCGGAAAAGTCCTTGGTCAACACTCAAATCGTATAAATCTCTTCAGTATGGCAGATTTATCAGCTTGGTCAAATAGCACACAGCACCCACTCAGTGTATTTATATTCTGTTGAGCGATTCTGCTCGGCAGAAGCTAAAAGGTCAACATGCCCTTGGGTCTGGCCACATGTTCCAGCGCAGTGTGTAACTCTGAGTGAAGCAATTAAAGCCTCTATTTAAGCAAAATATTACTCAAGAGTGAAACACATTCAGCCACGACCATCCACCCATGACTGAGCCCAATGAGCCTCTGCAGTTAATCCCAGCTGCGGCCCGGCCCGGGTGGGTCAGACGCTGGCCAGGGCGCTGTGCCTGTGTGCACACAGGCGCGTGACCATATGCACGTGAGAGGGAAAGCCAGGAGGCCGCAGCCCACTGAGAGGGGCTTGGGGCTGTGGAGGAGCCGGTCAGTCCCAGGAGCAGAAAGATTAGGGTTCTGTGAGAAAGGCAAAGGTGGGGTGCAGGCGAAATGTCCCCAGGAGGGAGAGGAGTCCCGACTCTGCCCCGCCAGCTTTAACTCCACATCCAGGGCTGGGTTATCGGTTCGAGGTCCTGTCCCACCCCCAACAAGCTTAGCAGAGTCACCCACTCCCTGCGGAATGCCGCGCACATGGGGTCCCACCAAGGCCCCGGCCCCTCCCTGGAGAGCACTCACCCACAGTGGCCGCCACACCTGGGGAGAACTGGTCTTCGCAGAGCCTCCTCAGGAAGGACGTCTTCCCCACCGCAGAGTTGCCCACAAACACGATCTTGAAGAGCCGGTCTGGAGTGGAGGGTGAACTTTCCTCCTGTGGACCACAGACAGGCAATCTGGCCACCGTCCAGGAAAGGCCACTAGGCTCTGCTGTTGCCATGACCCCTCGTTCTTGTCGTGCCTGCGGCTACCCAAGGCTCAGAATGCAGTCCAGGCACAGGGGCTCTTTCCCACTCAAAGGAGGGAGGAGAAATAGCCACCACCAACTTGTGCTGCCCGCCTGCTGTGCCCTGGGGTGGGGAAGCTGTCATCAGAGCACAGTGCTCAAGAGCTACAGATGCACAAGGGAGGAGCCGCGGATACAAGGAGCAGCTCAGAGGAGGCAGGATTCTCCAGGCAGACAGGACACAAGGCATTACCAGCAAGGGGACCCAGAAAGAAGATGGCCTCTACATGACAGGGGCAAAGACTTCCAGGCTGGGCTGAGAAGCCCCTGCCACTGAACGCTGGAGGAGAAGGGAAGTCCCCTTGTCTTCTGAAATACCTTTCTTGTTCTTATCTCCTCAGCTTCTGACCATCTTCCTTGGGCACAGCTGGTCTCCATTCAGGAAGCTGGAATATGCTGTAATATCTGCCCCCTGCAGCTTCCCTGTGGTCACTGCATCTTCCTAATGGCCACTGTGGTTTCCCAGAGGTCACTGCATCTTCCCAGAAGTTACTATGGCTTCCCAGAGACCACTGAGGCTTCCTGCAATGCACTGCAGCTTCCCCAGAGCCACAGGGTCCAGTGCAGAGAGCTGAGCTGCCCATTAATCAGGAACTCTTAGAGCTGGGGTGGGGATGCTGAAGGGCACACTGGTGCTGAAGGGCACACTGGTGCTGAAGGGCACACTGGTGCTGAAGGGCCTGGTGGCTGGCCCTTCCCGAGAGCACTTGCTCCCTCGAGTCCTGCCTGCAGGCTGAGCTCAGCACTTCCTGGTCAGAGGAGCCTTTCTGACATCTATTTAAGAGTGGATTTGGGGGAATTAGCTTCTCTCCTTGAGCAAATACTATAATGGAGTGGCAGCTGATATTAGCAGTACTTGAGTTTCAGAGAATAGTCATTAGCAGGCTTTTGTGGAGAAATAAATTCCACCTAGCACTTAGGAAGGAATTCAAGGTCAACTACAGAATTTAAAATCAAAAACAATTGTAAAACCCACACTCAGCAATGACACCCCTATTCCCTGCTTTCCTGCCATCTCCTGTCCCTTATCTCCAACTGCCACCAGGCAGAGGCACAGATGAGGCCGTGAAGCCCAGTGTGGGTGAGGGGCTGGGCTCTTGGCCCTGTGGGCACTGCTCTGTCCCGGGCACAGCACTTTTCCTGTGGGCCCCAGAGCAAACGGAGGCAAGTCAGCCTCCGGTGGGACCCGCCTTGCAGGGGGAGTACGCCCTCTTCATGCCAGCCCTTCGGCCTCCTGCTCTTCCAAGGGTTAGGGACACAGCGAGCCGTGGGCCAGCAGGGAGGGCACTCGGCCAGGCCACAGGACCTGTGTTCATCCTCCCTCCTGTATGCCTCTGAAAGTTAGGAATTACAGAAAAGCAGCGAGATAAACAATTCTTCATAATCTACTCAAATACCCTGAAGTTATTATTCATATTTTGATGCATTTCTTCCTGCTTTTTCATTTACTTATAAATATAAGCTTTTATTTAGTTTCTATATAAATACATGAGTTTTTATTTAAAGGGACTTGAGGTATATATGACTTACATATTACCTCATATACAAGGTCATATATATCCCTATATAATTTAATTTTATCGTCTTTTATATATAATTTGGTCCTATTTTATCACAATTAATAAATTATACGCATTTCCTTGGCCACTAAAGCTTTGAATATAACGTAATTTTTAATCCCTGTCTAATATTCTACTAAACAATGTAGAACGATTTTTGCCCTATGGAGAGCTACTTTTCCAACGGTTTGATAAATAACACTCCCTTTAAATCTGTATCTGCTCTCCGTTGTTTCTGCACTAAGCGCAAGGCCTGCAGGATATGGCATCTCAGCTCTTAGTGCCCACGACCCAGCCCTTCCCGAGGAGTGGCGCCCACCACGCCTGTGTGGGCCTGATGGCATGCTGTGACTGCACTGGCCAGCCAAGCGATGGCACTCTGCTTCCCGCCTCCCCCTTGTCCGGGATGCTCACAAGGCGACCTGAAGGCAGGACTCTCAGGACCAGGAACCTGCAGCTACGGCTGGGCCAGGCAGAGACAGGCTCGCGGAGGCCGCAGGGTGCACAGGGTCAAGCTTCCTGCATCCCGCTATGGATGTCGAGAAGGGCAAGTAGAGGTTGAGACCTGAGCAGCCTACTTCAAGCCCAGAGCACAGTGAGGGGAGGGACAGCACTCCCTCAAGCCAGAAGGTCTCCAGTCTCCCCTGCAGAATTCACCAGGAAGGCCTAGCAGGAGGGGCGAAGTCTCGGGAACAGGCAGGGAGCTGGGTGAAGGCCGACTGGCTAGAACTGAGGGACTGAGGGCACGCACTGTGCGGCAGGGACCCATCTGCACGCAGTTACACGTGTGGTTTGGGAAGTATCTGATGTTCCACGGTACGAGCCCAGAGAAAGCCTGTCTTAAGTAGGTGCCAACAGGAGCTCGGATCTCACTGAGGTTACCAGAACGAATCAGGACCCCAGCATTGCCCCTCAACACTCAGCCAAGCAGAGGAAGGTGATGAGACGCATCCCAGCACCTGTTGTGCTGACTTCCTAAGAGCACTTTGGGACTCTGGGCTCAAAGGCAAGGGATGGACCACAGAGCACTGTGCAGGCCAGCTAGGCTGGGCCCTTACCTGACCCAGGGCTTCTTTCCCAACAGGCTGCCCCCGAGGAGATGCAGGGCAGAGTGCCAAGGGTGGGGCCTGTTGGACTGGCTCCTCTGCACTCTGGTGGTAGCCCCCTTCCTGCTGGGGACACTTGCTCAGTGGTTGCTGGAGGCGGCTGTCCAGGAGCTGGGGCAGAGGATCTTCCTCGATGGAGATGATCCTACGGAGGGCCCGGCGGAGGGGACCCCCAGCCCCAGGCTCGCTGGGCCCTGGCTCCTCCTCTGCGAGGGCATATGCACTCAGGCCCAGGGAGCTCCTCCTTCTTGGAACACTGAACACATCTTCCTCCTCCTCAGACTGGCTGCCAGGACAAGAAAGAAACACACGTAGGAGAATGTCCTACTCACAGATTGTCTTTGTGACAAACAGATGCCCGAAGAGGGCTCGGCCTTTGGGGAGGAGAACAGCGGACCAGGGTTCTTTAGCTCCTTCATTCTACACAGTCAGTGCCTCTGATAAAGATGAGGACAAGGACGGTGGCGACTGACTGAAGATGGAGCCGTGACAACCAGGCCCAGGTCCACCCACACGCACACTGGGCTCAGGGGGACTCATCCGCTGAGAGCTTGGTCCCCAAAGAGCCATCTCGACTTGGGGTGTAAGAGGTGACTGGGCCAGGAAGGTGTCGACCTCATTAGTGGATTCATCCAGCCGAGAGTTCTCAGCTAAGGGGCTGCTGGCCTGGGAGGAAGCAGACGCTGGCCAAAGACTCAGTCTTGTCCCGCCTGGATCTTCCCTCTCTGTCTCCTGGCTTCCTCAGCACGTCTTTCTGTCATGATGCGGCTGCCTTGGAGTAAGCTGGCTGACCTTGGACTGAAACCTGACGAGCAAAATAAACTCCTCTTCCTTCACGATGTTTTCTCAGATACTGTGTCACAGAATGGAAAGCTGGCCAACGTGAGCTTCAATGCATTGATAACCAAATAAACACATTTTACTCATTCAGAAAGTGCTATAAAGGAAAAGTAAAGGTAGTAAACAGAGGGAACAAAGCCCTGACTGGAGGTGGGGTGGCCCGCTCTGCTCCCAGCACCAGCCTTGCGAACTGTGTGTCAGGGCCAGGACACCCTCACTGCACAAGCCGCACGTTTGCTCAGTGAGAGGCTGAAATGAGAGTGCAGAGATGCTGTCTTCTCTGCCTACTCGCACCGCAAGGCGCACAGCCACAGGCTGGCTCCTGTCCATGTGGGCGCGGCGGGTGGGCCCTGGGACCCTGTCCTCTCACGGCAGGTATCTGCCCCTCAGACGCAGCTGCCCCTCGGGAGCAGGAGCGTATGCTTTCGGCCAGAGGGACATCTGCCCACTTCTCCTGCTTCCGCTTTCCCTTCCTGTCTCTAGTAGTCACCGCTGGGAGTAAATGGCCTCAGAACCCTGAATGTGTGCTCACTTCACACCCATCTGAGCAAGAAGAGCAAAGCAGAGCAGGGGGAGGAGGGAAAACCACCCGAGGAGGACGCGGATGTGCACCAGGCACAGAAGGAGCGGCCAGGAAGCCTGGGGAGCAAAGGCTTCGCCAGCCCCGGGAGTGGGGTGGGGTGGGGGTCCTTCTAGGTCTCTGTGCAAAAGCTGGAGCTGGGAGTTCAGAAGAGAGCGTAGGTGACAGGCAGGACTTGTGTCCGCGCTGAATCCTTCCCTCCCTCCATTGCGCGCGCGCTCTCTCTCTCTCTCTCTCCCTCTTTCTCATACACACACAGATTAGAAAAGCAAATACAACAGAGATGAACTAGTGAGGTGACAGGACCGAGGGAGAAAGGAATTTATCAAAGGACATGCAAAACGCAGGACACAGAAACATCCTTCATCTTAACCCTGTTTTAGACTCTTTACTGCTCTGGAGCACTAACAATAGGAAGAAAACCAGCCCTCACCGACACCATCCTAAGGTTAACTGCAGCTCCGAAGGGTCAGTTAAGGCATGGAGCTTGCTCACAGCAGTGATGAACTGTTTGTATCTCTTGATATACAATAAGAGATTTGTAGCAAGCACCTTTCCCTTTACTTGTAACAACCCCTTTAACCCATAGCCGGCTCCTTTGTGCACACTTCCTCTCTGCGCTGCCCAGCCTCCGGTGCCCCCACTTCCACTGTGCTTGGGGTTTGACATTCCACTATGCCTTCTGCTTGGCTGGCCAAGTCTGTTTTCGTTTTTGCCACCAAATGACCTCCAGCAGCAGTGGAGAGAGCGGCCACTCTTGCCTGCATTGGGTGTCGGGGCTGATTTGTTGCTTACTGGGTGACTCTGTTTCCTAAGTTTAGCACTAAGTCACGAAGGAGAGATGGGACTATTCCACACACTCATTCCATGTATCCAGCAACAGCCCAGGGCCTCACACAACCTCAGCATCCCACAGACATTTAATAACAGACGTTAACAGTGGGGACCACGGCCAGTTCACCTTTCACGTCTTTGTAAAATTCAAAAGATGACCTGGCACAGAGTTGGCAATCACTTCGCACCTGCTGAGTCAATCAGTGGGTACATTCAGCGCGGTGGAACCAACCGGCCAGCTGCAGACATTTGCTTCCAAATTGTACCTCATTATTCGGCTATTTAGAGAAGGAATTTATGATGATCAGACCTAAAGACTTTCCCGATGAGTTTATTTACGTCCCTAAAGTCACTTTCCTTGGCATAGTTTTAAATATCATGCGTGCAGTGTATACACCTCCGCCCTGGTCTGATCCGGCACCTCTCTGCAACCCTTAGCACATGCCAAACAGGACAGGGCAGCAGGCCACTGTTTGTGCATGAGCGGCCGCTCAAACTTTGTGTTCTCTCTCCAGCCGATCATGTGCTGTCCAACAGCAGCAAAACATGTTGCATTTGAGTGAGTAAAATATGAACCTGTGAAATGATCTGTCAAGCACAAGTCCCAGTCTTGTCCATGAAAGAATTCATCCAGTAAGACCCCAAATAGTCTTTAGTTAACCTTCACAGCCAAGACAGTCATATCTCTGAGGAGGCCGGGCCCCTCCATCCTGCTCAGCAGTCAGCCTCCCAGCCCCGCCTCCCCCAGGGCCTCCCTGCTCGGTGCCCCACAGCACTGGCAGGGCTTCTCTGCAGTGCACACCGGGTCGGCAGCCACGGAAGACAGCGGCCTGTGCCGGGGCTTTCCTCTGCATAGGCCCCTCAGCATGAGTCCCCAGGGTCCAAAGGCAGGGAGCACAGCCGCCTCCCAAGTCCACTCAGGGCAGCACCTCGGGGCCCAGTCCACGCCGAGCAAGGCCAAGGCCGACTACCAAGCAGCACGAACAAATGGGTGGTGAGGGCTTACCTTCTAAGAACCCCTCTGTTGTCCACGTACTTGCCGATCACGGAGCCGGATCTCTGCTTCCAGCTTGCCTTGGGAGCTGCTGCATCTGCCTGGGCTGCCGCGTCCTTCTGCAGCAAGACAGAACAAGCTCCAACACAGCCTGGATGGCCCTACTTCTGGGCAGGCTGTGTGGAGAGCGGAGCTGCCAGGAGGGAGCTCGTCTCCCGGCTCCCGCTCACCCATCCCCCATCTCCGTTCTCATAACCTTATCCAGGGAACAAGCACCCGTGCGAGCCTTGGTCACCTTACTCTTCACAGCAGCAACGAGAGTTTCCGAGAGAACGGCGGAGAGATGGTGTTTCACACACAGGAACATGTTTATTGGCATTAAAAGCTTCTGTGCCTTAGAATCACACTCGTCCGTGGAGCCCTAGTCCCTCTACTTCCAAAGCCCGGGATACAGCGAGAAAAGGAGCAGCCCAGAGGGCCAAGGGACCCCGCGCTTGCCCCTCCTGTGCTAGTGCAGCTCCTCAGCCCGGGGGAGGCAGATCAGGTGTGGGGAGGCGCGCCAGCGTCTGTGGAGCAGGGCCTGCCCACCCTCTGCCAGGCTCCCTGAGATGCTCCGGAGAGCAGAGCCGTTCTAACTCAGGGCGGAGGTCGAGGACCTCCTCGGACACACCACGACTCGGGGTGACAGCCCTGTCCCGGGAGCCGCGCCGTCCATCCTGCCCATTCTCCTCGCTTCAGAGCGCCCAGTCGGTTCCGACGGAGGGACGTGAGCGGAGGAGCACGGAGTCCTGGGGTTTGCTTACCGTGGCCCACAGTGAAGACACCTCAATAAATAAAGTCTTTCCAGCTATTTGGAGAAGTAAGTAGGCCTAGTGCTCGGTACAGAAGGGGAGGGCTCTGTAAAGACTAGAAAAACTCTACATAAAATTAACTATGCAAACAGCTACAGATAAATTTTTAATTTGTTCATGACTGTGTAAAAATGCAAAATTTTCATCAAGAAATGAAAATTTAAATGAAAAGAAAGCCGAGCATTTTGGTTTAAAAGTTAGAGCGGCATTTCAGCTGTGCCACCTCACAGATGGGGCTGTGGTCTCTGCTGCCAAGGAGATGCAGACGGCCCTCCCAAAGGTGTCTCCCTGCTGTGCCAGGAGGAGAGTCATTTACTTCCCGCTAAGCCACCTGGGTTTATGTCATTTGTCAAACATCTGGCACCATCGCCCACACCCAAGTGTCAGGGTGCCCTCCGTGGCCGTCCCCATCTCCCATTGCCCCCACAACAGAAGCCATGGCCACTGACCTGAAAACTTATGTCCCGCTGGTCCTGGAGGTGTTTGTTCCTCTCCCTATGGGCAGGAAGGGGAAACTGATCAAACACAAGTCCACAGATCCAGATCCAGACCCGTCCAGGCCCGGCCCAGTGTGGAATCTCTTCCTCGGGTGGGGTCAGCCACAGAGGGCCATCAGGAAGCTGGCTCGGAGGTGGAGAGCCGGCCCGGGGACACCTGCAGCCTGCAAGACCGTGCGCCACGCTTATCACGAGGGGCACTCCCCCGCCCCAGGCTTGCCCCAGGCCCCTCTGTCAGAAGCATCCTTCACGCATGCGCCTCTACAGCACTCGCCAGGGACATGCTTCTGAACACGCTTATGACTTGGATGTCAGCAGGGGGCCATCACTTCAGAAAACATAAAACAGGAACATAGGAGAGAAGAGCCAGAGGGTGGCTCCTGCCATCGGCCTGGCCCGGGCGGCCGTGCTGAGGAGGCCGCACCTGAATAGAGACTGAAGGAGGAGAAACGGTTAGGCAGGGCCATGGGAGACAGCAAGGTGAGACGTGGGCTGGCACACCCGGTGCACCTGGGAAACCTGAGAAGCTCGGTCCTGGAGGGGCTGCAAGGAGAGGAGCTAAGAGCAAATGGAGGTGGGACTTTCCCACTCTTGGCTTCCCGGATCACCAAAGTTCAATTTTCATTCCAAATGAAGTGTGAACCGCGGGGTGGGGTGGGCTGCAGGGGTGACGGGCTTCGGCTTTGACGGGACCCCTGGGTGCGGCACTAAGAAGTGGCCTCTGAGGACAAGGGTGGGGCCCTGAGAGTGGGCGGAAGCTGGCGAGCGGAGGCCGAGCCTGAGTGGACAGGACTTTTCGCTGGGGCAGTGGCCAGAAGTCCGGCCGGAGGGTGGGGGGCGGGGGAAGGGACATGGAGACTGCAGGCAAAGAGCCTGCTGGGAGTTCTGCTGTCGAGGGACATAAGCAGTGCGGGGCAGCCGGAAGAGAAGCAGAGACAGCGGGGTCAGGTGGGAAATGCCACCATGTGCCTCGCAGAGCAGGAGCCCACACAGGAGCATGGCGGGCACAGGCCTGGAGCAGCCCTTCAGGAGCCAGGCGGGGCAGGGGCGGGCGGGCGGCCTTTGCTAGGAGCCCAGGTTAGTCCCCACCGCGGCTCAGAGGGCAGAGACGTGGCCAGCCAGCTCCGCGTGCACTCCAGCGGGAGGCGAAGCACGAGGGCGGACAGGGCTGGAGTCTCAGAGCAGCGTGGAGCAGGAAGCGAGCATGCCGGTGTGCGGTGTGACTGCAGGAAGCACCTGACCGAAGCCGAGGGCCCCCCCCATGATCCGAAAGAAGCCTGTGCAGCCCTGCGGCTCAAAGACTGAACCCAGCCCCACCCCGGAGGACTCCTGGATCCAGCCCCACCCCGGAGGACTCCTGGATCCAGCCCCACCCTGGAGGACTCCTGGATCCAGCCCCACCCCGGAGGACTCCTGGATCCAGCCCCACCCTGGAGGACTCCTGGATCCAGCCCCACCCCGGAGGACTCCTGGATCCAGCCCCACCCCGGAGGACTCCTGGATCCAGCCCCACCCCGGAGGACTCCTGGATCCAGCCACACCCCGGAGGACTCCTGGATCCAGCCCCACCCCGGAGGACTCCTGGATCCAGCCCCACCCCGGAGGACTCCTGGATCCAGCCCCACCCCGGAGGACTCCTGGATCCAGCCCCACCCCGGAGGACTCCTGGATCCAGCCCCACCCCGGAGGACTCCTCGATCCAGCCCCACCCTGGAGGACTCCTGGATCCAGCCACACCTCCGAGGCCTGAAATCCTCGATGGCTCTTCGCACTCAGTCTACTCCACTACTGTTTTCAGGATGAGTGAATGAATCACAAGCAGCAAACTGCACAAGGAAGTTTCCTCAGCCTTCTGCAGCTCGCCAGAATAAGTTCAAAGTTCACTGGCTGGGAATGCACCGGAAACAAAGCGAGCCATGCGAGGAGGACTTCCAGCTTCGCCCATGAGGGGCTGCACCGCTGGCCCAGCTCGGCCTGGCCACCGATCTCCTCCTGGGGGCAGGGCCTCACAGAGCTTGGACCAACCCCTCGGGTGTGCTGTGGCCCCTGGGGGCTTTGTGATGCAGTACCTGCTGCAGTGACAAGACCAGATCCCTGGCCTCCCCTGGAGAATTTCTGTCCAACACCAGCCCGAAGCAGGGAGCGGAAGGGTCTGACCCTGGGAAGGTGGTCTTGCTCCCAGGCAGGCTTTGTATGAGGAAGGGGGCTTCTGTGTGAGGGGTGCCGGCTTGTGATAATTCCCTAATGTGAGTGTCCTCTGTCACCTCTCGTCCTAGCAGCCTCCATTACCTGGGGGTCTGGCTGAAGACAGGGGTTAATACAGCAGGCACAGAGTAGGCACTCTTTCAACCCAGACTCATACACGCTGAGAAGTGCCACGTGAGACCCCAAGAGGGGGTGGAGCTGAGCTGACAGCACAGACTGCGGGGTGGGGGGTGCACGGTGCACTCGGCAGTCTAACCACACTTGGGACCCAGGGCGCGAGGGGGCCTCTTAACCAGGTGCCCTTCCACCTGGACATCGTAGGTGTCCAACCCACCTTAGGAAATCCAGCTGCTTCAGGAGCCCCGACTTCTCCCGCTGCAGACTCTCTGTCACACGGTACACCTCCCTGAGGAGCAGCAGACAGTGGTGAGGGTGGCAGAGGAGGGAGTGAAGGCCCACCCAGCCAGTGTCTCAGATGCTTCCTCCGCAGGTAGCCCCACTGTGCCAACACGGCAGGAAGCTGGGTCACACAGACACCCCATGTCTGAGCCTGAGGCCTCATCCAGACCATGGCTTCTACAGCCCCCTTCCTCCACAGCCCCTTTTGCTGCCTGGCTGGGGATGCCAGTGTGGTCATCCTGGGCTCCAAGCAGCCTGCCGACCTCAGCTCTGGGGACTAGAATCAGGGTTCTTTGCAGCGTGGTCTCAGGGGGACCTGCACCCCTCCCCCGCACACGCCTGCACTGTTTCCATGTGATCTGGAGAATCACTGTCCTCTCCCCACCGCCGCTCAGAGTCCTCAATCTGTTCTAGATATCTGGAATTTTCCACTGCCAGGCATTCCTGTCTGAAAGGGTTTCTGATCTCTGGCTATACTGTGGGTAATGTGTATATCGACTGCTGTCACTCAGGGGACACAGGGTGACAGTCTGCAAGGTGGGAGCAGTGCGCTGTCCATAGCACTCAGGCCGCACCAGACTTCACAAGAAGAACAGAGAGGGAGGGAAGGACAGATGGACAGCTCCGGGAGGCCTTCAGCGTCGCCGGGACGCAGGGAGCCAGTGAGCACAGGGGAGGCCTGCTCCGCCCTACACTTCCACCTCCTCCCTCTGGCTTTGCGCCTGCCCTAGACACCCCATGCTGCTCTCTCCCACCACCGGGGCGCCACAGAGCCGTCCTCAGCCTGGGGCAGCCACACCCGACCTCGCTGCTGGGGCCACAGCCCGGGGCAGCCACACCCGACCTCGCTGCTGGGGCCACAGCCCGGGGCAGCCACACCCGACCTCGCTGCTGGGGCCACAGCCTGGGCCTGTCATCCGGCGGCTGGGCCCAGGCCCCTGCGAGGTTTCTGTCATCCTTCCAGGACGATGAGAAGTTTGCTCCCGGACAAGAACAGGCTACACCAGACCCCGAGCCCACTCAGACTGTCTGATGGTCTCCTGCAGAGCCGCGAAGTCCTTGAATTTTATTGCCAATTACATTTAATTTCAGTTTAAGGGAAAACAAAATACCTCCCATCCCAAGTGTGTCCCAGGCCTGCCGGGCTACGTGTTGAGCACATCTTGTCCCGAGCCGCCCTCCCCTCCCCTCCCCTCCCCTCCCCTCCCCTCCTCTCTTCTCCTCTCTCTTCAAGTTATTCATGATCAGCTCGGGGCCTGTGTAGGACAAGTGTTGCCCCCATCGCAGGCTGCAGGGCCTCCATTGCCCCCCCTGCCTGGTGTGCACCAGACCGGTGAGGACCACACGCCCACGTACCGCGTGACACCCACACACCAGCACACACGTGCCCACTCCTCTGGTGGGCACACGCTACTCAGAGGCATGCTGACTCTGGACAAGGAGACAGGCTGCACCGAGGGACTGCCCGCGCTGCCCCTGGGCAGAGGCTCTGACAGCCTGCTGCCAGGTGAAATGCAGATTAAGGGAAAGAGCCGCCAGGCAGGAGGGTCACGGTCCCCTCCGGGGAAGGGCTGTTTAGGGTGAGAAGAACACAGAACACTCCACAAAACACATCATCACTGAGACACAGGAGGTGAAAGTGGAACAGTGTGTTTGCTCTGCTGCTGTTCTGAACAGAAAACCTGCGCATGTGTGTGTGTCTGCACTGTGTGTGTGCACTCTGTGTGCGTGTACATGTGTGCACCGCGTGTGTGTGCACTGCATGTGTGCACCATATTATACACTGTGTGTGCATGTGTGCACTGTATGCGTGCACTGTGTGTGCACTCCATGTGTGTGTATATGTGTGTGTGCACTGAGTGTGTGCACCATATTATACACTGTGTGTGTGCATGTGTGCATTGTGTGTGCACTGCATGTGTCTGCACTGCGTGTGCACTGCATGTGTGTATATGTGTACACTGCATGTGTGCACTGCATGTGTGCAACATATCATACACTGTGTGTGTGCGTGTGTGCACTGCGTGTGTGTGCACTGCATGTGTGCGCCATATTATACACTGTGTGTGCATGTGTGCACTGAGTGTGTGCACCATATTATACACTGTGTGTGTGCACGTGTGCACTGAGTGTGTGCACCATATTATACACTGTGTGTGTGCACGTGTGCACTGAGTGTGTGCACCATATTATACACTGTGTATGTGCATGTGTGCATTGTGTGTGCACTGCATGTGTCTGCACTGCGTGTGCACTGCATGTGTGTGTATATGTGTGCACTGCGTGTGTGCACTGCATGTGTGCAACATATCATACACTGTGTGTGCACTGCGTGTGTGCACTGCGTGTGTGTGCACTGCATGTGTTGCACTGCGTGCCCTGAGGCACTGTGACTGGGCCCCCGGGTGGCGGGATGAGGTCATGGTGCAGAGACCATTTCTCAGACATTCATCCTGCTGGACCTCGCCACAAACCACATACTCAAAAGAAAAGTTAACTAGAAGCCGAGTGGCGCTGCTACCCCGCCGACCTCCATCTTTCTATTATCTCTGCTTGCGGGCTCTTTCTTTATCGCATTTGAAGATCTAGTTCTCCTACTCGAGCATCTTCAGACAACAGGAAAATTAATTTGCCCATCCAGAGTGCTTACTGATAAATGACTAAGTCTGTTTATTCCTCCTCCCCCTCTCTGCTGCCTGGGAGCAGCTCAGGCAGCGCCACTGCGGGACACACAGGCACATAAGAAGAATCATTCTGGGGCCGGGGAGTTAGCTCAGTGGTTCCGGCGCCTGTCTCGCAAGCGCAAGGACCCCGGGTTCGATTCCCCGGTAACCACATAACAATACTGGGTGTGGAGACCCACACCCAGCAGCAACCAATTCCACATACCACAGTGCCGGGCGTGGTGGCTCACGCCTGTAATCCCAGCACTCGGGAGGCAGAGGCAGGAGGAT